>JAVJIF010030678.1:0-252538 GCA_038442645.1 Agave tequilana
CAGATTGAGCAAGAAGCGCCCCTTTTTCTTTCTCTCACTATCATAGTAGCGATTTGATAAACTATATAGTCTAAGGCTTGAGAATTGAATTTTTTGAATTGAGCCACATATTGTTGTAAGGAAGCTAGTTAAGAGGCTAGTTGATTTTTCGCTTCTAAACTTTTCTCTGCTATTGTTTGAGCGTCTTCTTGATTATTATATAACTCAAAATGTGGATGTAATGGATCAGTGGAGGATAATTGGATGAGAATTTGTATATAACTCATCCCATGAGAAATCCGAATAGTTCCAATACTTTGAATTAAAATTTGATGGATAGGATCCACTGTAAGTCCTTGAAAAATAGAGTTGAATTGATTTTGATATAGTCCTAGAGAATATCCAATCACTGGACACTATTCAGAAAGACGATTATAATGTTGACAATGATGACAATACATTTGATGATATGAAAAAAGTGAGAAGTTTGTATGATGAATATAATCATTAAAGCTCGAATGAGGTTGGTAGATGAAAAGGAGAATATGGCCTATAAAATGGATCCTGAACAAATGAATTTTGATAGGCCATGAGAAATGTTGGAATTCAAAAAGATGAAAAAGAAGTTGATAGAAAGGATATGGATTTTTTTTATAATTTTAATGGTTTTTCAATCTGGTAAAAGTATTTAAAATTAAAGATAGAATATTGTCTCCAGCAACGATGTCAAAACTTGATGAAGATTTTACTCTCGCTGTTTTAAAGGTTGATCGGCTGTAGCACTTGAGGGTTGATCCTCA
Organism: Agave tequilana; assembly: GCA_038442645.1. Taxonomy (NCBI): domain Eukaryota; kingdom Viridiplantae; phylum Streptophyta; class Magnoliopsida; order Asparagales; family Asparagaceae; genus Agave; species Agave tequilana. The sequence goes on from JAVJIF010030678.1 coordinate 780, forward strand.
GGAACAAATGATTCTTATAGTTTTTACATAATTAGACAAATTGACCACATAGATAAAAGGTTAGATTTTTGGTTTTAAATTATTAGATAAAAAGGATCAAGTATTCAAAATGGGATTTCCTAAACTATATAACATGCAAAAGTTATTAATCTCTCTTCTATGCTCCACTTGAAATTCGTAATCAGGTTTAGAGAGGACAATTATAAAATTCATGCCATAACCTATCAAATCTAGACTTAACTAGTTATTGCAAGTCTTAGTGTTAAATTTCTTTTTCTAGTGGACAAATAATCCTCCAATTGACAATCCATACATTAGTTATTATAGTTTATTATACAATAAACCTTAGAACTAAATTGAATCTAAGAAAGCAATTAAATCTAACTAAAAAGCTTGATAAAATTAAAGCATGTAAAATTAACCTACAAAACATGATCAAGGATTGATTGTCTAATTATAATTCCTAGCCCACCTCTATCACAAATTTTATGAATTATTATGTTATTATTTATAGGCAATTTAATCTAGCGTGATTATCCAAAGAGAGATCTTTAATCTTCTACATCCTATTTAATCTTGATTCATTCTTCTAAATACTTGAGAAGATTTTAATTACTCATGATCAGACTAATAACAATATAATCTAATAAACAAAGCATAATTAAATTTCTTCTCTACTAATTGCATCAAATCAAATAACTAAATTAATTAATCTAACTAATTGGAGCAAATAACTAAATTAATTAAACTAATCTATATTATTTAAAACATTAAAATGTTAATTATCTGAGAAGAAAATTGTGTGGTCCCCGCAGCCCATTGTGCACGAAAAATGAGGTTGTCTCTCGCGTTGCAGGTGATCGGGGAGGAACCAGTACTCAAAAATGTGTGTTTTATGAAGTCAATGAAATTATATATGTGCTAATGTTCCCTTGATACTTCCATTATAGCATTGGCTCAACGGGTCGAATCTATAGGGACGGGAGGTGATAGAAGCATTAACAGTTTATGTTCACGTCGGTTGTTAACAAGCCTTCTTTGTTAAAGAATGAGAAAAAGAAAATAAAAGAAAATAAATTCAGAAAGTGATAGGTGGAGAATGCGATGAAAACGGCGAAGACAAAACAAAAGAGAAAAGGTTTTGAACACAAACAGAAGGTGAAACAAAGATGAACTAAGAAGTTGGTAAAAATAATGGGAAAATGATAAAAGGGTTTGTAAATCGACTTTTAAACAAGATAAAAGAAAACTCATGACTACTAACTACTAATTGCTCAACTAACCATGCTAATCTCTTAGTGAAAGTTGCCTTACATAGATTCTTAGTCATCACTAATCCTTGACTTCAAGAGACAATATAAAGCATGACTCATAAGATTGTGCTTCTACATTCAAACAACACATCCATACCATACAACAAGTTACAAGCTACTATTAGATCATCAAAACCGGTTAGAGGTGAGCATGAAATAAAGTTAGCATTGTAATTAGCAAGTTAGTGGGTTAGATATTAGAAATGTTAGAATGTTAAAATCCATCATCATGAGCCATCAATGGCTCTTGCAAGAGCAAGACCTTGTAGAGACTATTAGATTCATGTGAATTATCAAATAAGTGGTTAGATGGTTAGTGATTAGTAGTTAGATTGCCATGAGCAGAAAAGTTAGCCAAGCATCATGTAAAAGATGGAGAAGATTACAATGGAGAAGAAAGGAGACACCTTTACATAGATTGTCACCATCTATTATATCAATCTCTCTCTTTCTCTCTAAATCTCTCAGCCCTAATAGATGATCTAAAAAGAAATGAAAATACAAAAGAAAAGAAGAACACCTACACTATCCTACGCTAAAAGATAGATAGCCTAGTCTAATTCTCAATCTCCTTTTCGTTCCGGGCCTCTGCAGAGGTATTTATAGGCAAAAGAGGGTTTTAGAAGATGAGACGAGTCCACACATCGAAAATCGACCCGTGGGCTCACCACTTTGCCGCGGAGACTCGGCAAAACCAGGGACTTAGGTCCCTGATTTTGGCGAGGAACTTCTCCTGGCTTCGAGGACCTTCCTGGTATATTTGGATTTTGATATTTTCGCCCGGATATTCGTCTGACGTGCGCAAGGGTCAAGGTTCAATGCATCTTCTAGAAGCTCCCTTGCTTGCAAGAAATCTGGATTTAATTACCAGAAAATGGGTTTAATTAAGTTCTTATCACTCCTTTACCCTTAGACTCTTGATTTTTTCTGCAAGAGAGACCAAAACATGATTTAGACCGACATTTTTATTCATAAATCAGTAGAAAAATGTGATATAATAATGCAGAATTGTAGACTAATCAGCAGGCACGTTGATTGAGGCAGCGTTCCACCTGCGGAACATGACAACGCATCAACCTTTCTCATGCACGATGGACGAGGTGAAAGAGTGCGTGTCTCCCGTGCCTGCCCGCCGCTTGCACAGAAGACGCCAGTGAAATGTCGTTGTCCCACTTCTCGTGCAAGGAACGCGATGACGAGCCCCTTCTCGCGTGCAGAGAACGAGACATGAACAGAAAATGACACATCATCAAATCCTTTTCTTCTGCACGTAGATCGAGCGCCGAAACCGTGTCTCTCCTCCACTGAGGACAGGAATTGCTGAGCAGTGATAAAAGTAATGATTTTGTCAATGATTAATTGCATAATAAAAACCAAAAACATTTAAGATAAAGTTGCACCGCCAACGAGAAAAAGTATTTTACTATATAAAATAAAATTGTGGAAATTAAGAGATCCTCCGAACCCTAGGCATTACAGTGTTTTTATAGGCCAGGTTTTGGCCTTTTTACAAATAAGTCCCAAACAAATATGAAATTACATTGACCAAGCTTTTCAGTTCTTAACTTTGTGAAATATTCATTTAACCTCCTAAACTTTGTAAAATTTAATTTTTATCCTAGCTGAACTCAAACTCCTTCAATTTGAATGCAGATTTATTGAGTATGGATTTTAAGCGTATTAGAGCAATCCTGGTAACGTCATGTCTCTGATCTTACCATAAAACTCCTTTAAGCACGCCAATGTCTCAGAGTGTGTTTTTGTTGTCTAGTATTCTCCTAACAATTTTGTCTGCAAAACCAAAAAAATACCCAAGTAGTATTATTTAAGTATAGAAAAATAGATAAATAAGAATATAAAAATGATATAAAACTATGCTAGTTAGGTCAATCCAAGATTCTGTTGCGGCTGGATGAGGTAGAAGAAACCCACAGAAACCTGTATGACTCACTACAAATATGATTATGGCCTATGCACTCTCAGTCATTAAAGATGCTATTTTACGTATAGAGAAGTAAAAAATAGTTCTGAATCTGAAATGTGGAAGCTATATTGAAAGATATGGAACTCTTTTCATAAGAACGATATTAAGAATTGTTAGAATTGCCCAAGGCGGAAAAGGCCATTGGTTGCAAGTGGGGGTATGCTAAGAAGTAAGGATCTTAATGTAGAGCTACTGTTCGCTACAAGACCAGATTGGTAGCAAAAGGTTACGCACAAAGAGAAGGTATTGACTACAATGATGTCTTCTCACCTGTTATAAAAATACTTTTTCATTCGTATATTATTGGCCTGAAGCTGGATCAACTCAGCTTTCTTCATGGTGATCTTGATGAGGAGACCTTTATGACTCAGCCAGTAGGATTTATAGTTGTAGGTAAAGAAAATCTGATTTACTAGCTAAGCAAGTCGCTATATGGGCTGAAGCAATTACCGAGACAATGGTACAATCGATTTGATAGCTTTATGCATGGCAAGAAGTATACAAGAAGTAAATATCAGGTGGAGAGTATATCTATTTATTGCTATATGTTGATGATATGGTCATTGCTTCTAAGAGTAAATAAGCAATCGAAAGATTGAAAAAATAGTTGTCTTTAAGTTTAAGATAAAAGATCTAGGAGAATAGAGAAGGTACTTGTCATGAAAATTGAGAAAGAGAGGGATAAGTCAAGGGTCATTTGACACAGAAGAGGTATTTGCAAAAGATACTTCAAAAGTTTAATATCAATGGTGATATAAAGCCTGTAATATACCGTTGGCTTCTCACTTCAAGTTTAGAGCTACTATATCTTCTACTACAGTTAAAAACATATGTATTATCCCAGTAATCTAGATGATATAGATACTAAACACTTACACCATGGTGGGAAAATTGATAGGTCAGACCGTGTCTGTATTTTGGTTGACCTGGGATCAGGTTGTGCAACCAAAAGAGGGTTATACTGCGGGGTTCCTGGGGATAACTGTCATCCTATCCTATTTTATTGTCTGTATATTGAGTACCTAGCAGTATGACCTAGTTCGGCATCAGGCACTTGGGCCGAGGTTCTGTGCATCTAAAACACAGATAATATCTCCACCGATCAATTTCAAACAATAACACATTAGTAAAATTTCAAATAAAACACATTAATAACAAATCATCTCTCTACTAATCATTTTCAAATAACAATACTTAAATAACTGACATACAATGATAACTCCTGACTTAGGAGATTCTTACAGATTGACTTCATTATAACTCAGTTTTATATTGATTGTTATTATACTCTAATATAATTATTATGTACTGATTGCTATTATATATATTATATTACTGTTTCTCTCATTTTACTACTCATAGTTTGCTTTCTGATGACCCTGAGTTTGTGTACTCAAATCTGGGTTCAGAGACTCCGTAGGATTCAGAGTACTTTAGACGTGTTGCCAAGATCCAGAAGCTGCCTTGATTTCATTTCCAACTCGTGAGGATTTTTTATTTTCTTTCCTTGATTTTCTTTTATGTAATAAATCATGACTTTGTGATATTGTTGTACTATTGTAATAAAGCTGGAATTATATATGTTATATTGGGTTTTGTTCCTTGTACCGAGGCTTAGCGTATTTTCAAAAAAAAATATCATTGACTCTTGTCGCGTTCCCGCATTAGTTTATTTTGGTTAGCAGGGCGTGACAATATATGTCTCACGTACCGTATGCCAGTGTAGTGAGTAGCTTGATGTATGTTATGCTGTGTACAATGCCCGATTTGTCACAAGTTGTCAGCATGGTTAGTAGGTATATGCACGATCTTGATATGGGTCATTGGGAGGATGTGAAGTGAATTTTACAATACATCAAAGGTATTATAAATGTTGAATTGGTATTTAAGAAGGATACCAATGGTAAGTAAGAGTGTACAGGGTATGTTGACTCCTATTATGCAAGAAAGTTTGACAAGCGCCGGTCTACAACAAGATATGTCTTCACATTGTCTCAAGCACTGGTGAGTTGGCGCACGACTTTACAGTCTACTGTCTCTTTGTCGACAACAAAAGTTGAGTATATGGCCATGACCGAGACTATAAAGGAAGGCATTTGGCTTCAAGGGTTTCTTGATGATTTGGAGATTGAACAGGATCAATTAAAGATCAATTGTGATAGCATGAATGATATCTATTTGGCAAAGAATCATATCTATCATACACGAACAAAGCACATCGAAGTCATGTTTCACTTTTCTAGAGAGATTCTCGAAGAAGGTGATATAGTACTTGAGAAAATTCACACGAAGAAGAATGCGACGACATGCTTACCAAGTGATTTTGGGAGCTGCGTTCAACAATTATAAGAACAAACTTCACATCCTTCCATTTGCTTGAGTTCAGTGGAGCTCGTTTGGATGAACTACGTGTGGCTTGATCTTTTGGGGCGGGGGGGGGGGGGGGGGTACGTAGGCAGGCGTAATGATGCAACCAGTTTATTGAGTTGACATGGTAATTCGTTCGGCTAAGCATTGAGAAATCTTCACCGAGGTAGAAAATTGTGGGAGATGATAAAAAAATTAAGGTGGTAGAGTTTATTTAAAACTCATTGGCAACAATAGAAGACCAAGTCGGTCGACCGCCCGATCGATCAACATGCACAACAGCAAAAATAGAAGCAGGCTCGGTCGATCGCTCGGTCAACTGACGTGCACAGAAGCAGAAGAAGGAACAGGTTGGTGGCGACTGACCTGTAAGTTGGAAATCTAAATGCAGAGTCAATCGATCGCACGGTCGACTAACCAACAAAGAGCAGAGCCTTTTGGAGCGCTGAAGCAATTGGCCTAGCAGTCGACCATCTGGTCGACCGCTACATAGGGTCGGCGGTCGTCTGACTGTCGGTTCTTCCAGTTTTCTAAATTGGATTCTGACTTTGATTTTGATTCAATTTCAGAAATCTTGGTTTTTTCCCCCTTCGTGCATCCTCTGATTATATATTGAGGGGTATTGTACTCTTATTTGTAACATGTATTGGTGATTTGATTAATAAGATCTCTCTCCTTTCTGTCCCAAGGACATAGGCAATTTACCGAATCTCGTTAAATCTCATGTTTTCTACTTTTGTTCTCTTTTCATGCTTTTGGAATTGCTCTGATTGTGGTTCTGATCCTCCAGAGGACGCAACAACAAGTTGGTAAGGTTTAATGCAAGTTTTAGACTAAATAATCGTCTGCTTTAAGAAGAAAGGAAAAAAAAAACACTCTGGAAATAACATTTAAATAAATAGAAATATAAAGAAATCACTCACAGAAACGAGTTGGAAAACATAAGATTGTGAGTCTATAATATGTGCCGTAGGATTTACAAGTGGTTTGTGCCACAAAGCCAAACCTTAACAGCAAAAGACAAGAATTAAGAGGGACCAACCAATTACTTGGCACTGAAGGGGGTGATCCTGATGACAAGTCCAGGGTAAACATCATCAGGATCCTGGATGTGAGGGTTCTCTTCCACAATGAAGGGATCGCCGCACTTGTCACTGATTGTGTGAAGGGTCTCTCCCTCCCCTACAACATAAATCTCATCACAAGGCCGATCATTGTTCATTCTATGCCTCCATGCTGCAGCTGCAGGCTTGCCCTGGCTCGACTCGCAGTAGTAGTAGCTCAGCAGGAGCACGAAAGCGAAGAAAAAAGCACAATACCAAGAGAACAACTCTGCCGACTCAAGTGCCGCTTTTGATGAAAATCTAGCCATATGTGATGATTCAAAGAGAACCTGAGATGGCGAGGCTGCTTGTCGTTAAAGGGCTTTTGATAGAGAGGGTGGGGGGTGAAGGATTTGAGGTGGTTGGAAGATAAAAAAAAAGAAGGGATGTTTGATTTTGATGAGGTGGTAGTTCTTAATCTTGGTAGTTGGGAGTCGGTGCGGGGGCAAGTTTGGGCGGGGAGTCTAAATGGCAACCTCAGGGTGGTAGGTTTGTACTTGGTAGTCAAGGGAGTTGGGCAAGAGCCCCCACATCTCTTTCCATTATTTTCTTATAATAATGAATGATGACATGTACTTGATAATTACTCATAGGGCAATTTTTCAAAAAAAAACTTTTTTAAATAAATAATTTAAAGAATCAACCAATCTCAAAAGTTCTTTCAAAAAACAAATTGCACGTCGGCGACGAGGCGGTTCACCCCTCCAGTGCGGCACTCACGCTGTCGGGGACATTTTTTTTCCGTCGAGAATTGGCAACTCCAGACAAAATTAATTTTTTGTGCCTGTATAGTTCTTTGTCCAGGGTTGCCAACCCCGGACAAAAAAATTTTAATTTTTTTTATTTTGGTTTTGTCCGGAGTTGTCAACCCCGAACAAGAACCCTTGGAAAAAATTTCCCCAACTAACAAACATGATACAACCTGTATAAATCATATCCTCACAAATATCACAACTTGTATAAATCTCACATATCTTAAAAAATTAAACACATATCACAAATACACAACAATATGATAGTATCACCACTCATATTACAAATATCACAATAACATATCATATCAGAATAACACAATTAATTTCATAATAGAATAACACAATTCGTTGCAAAATTCATATCATATCAAAATTTCATAAATCATATCCAAATATCTCAAAATTACTTAAAATTTGCAAATACAAGTATAAAATCTATCATCACAAACACGATAATGCACGTGATACTCGACCTCGTCCTTGCCACCTGCAGGAGCAGCCTGGGATGGTCCGACCTCCTCTTCCTCAAATCCTCGACACCGTTGATATAGTTGAGACGGCCCAGGCTCGTCATCTCTAAGGTCCACATCATCTCGACGTCATGTGCGTCGTCCATCAATGAGCTGAGAATGTCCCGGCTTGTCATGTACCGATTCAAACTTTGCAGCAAGTGGATGTCACGATCGTCAGGTATAAACGATTGACTGCCTTGGCACACCTGTGGGCGTTCAAATCAGCCCCGCCCTACCAGGTCCTTGATGAAGGTGGACATCCTATGAAGTATTGATCTCCTCTGAGTCTCCTTCTCATCAAAGCCTCATCCACCATATCCCCCACATGCATCAACCCATCCAAGTGTATTATTAAATTTTATTAAATTATATCAACAGATAACAAATTCAACATTTTATAAGATTTTGTTGAGATATTACTAACTCTCGCTTATGTACAGAAGTAGGCTGGTAAGCGACCGGCACATCGACACGCTGAATAATCTACCAGTGAGTAATCTCCCAATACCAATTCATGTACTCCGAGGGTAGTGTGGGGGATATCTTTGGATTTGAAGCTGATTAGCTCGATCATCTCATAGGCTAATGTAAGCACTGAGCTCCTGTCTCCAATCACAGCGGCGCTTGCTTACGGGGCTGTTTTTTTGGATGTAAAAGCCGTAAAAGGCCTTAATTCATAAATGACTTACTACACAATTACAACTACGTCGTTTGTTTGGACCGTAATTCGTAAAAGACTTACGCAACTCAACTACCACTCCCTTGTAACCCAATTACCACTCACTTACAGCCCACTTAAAGTTAATTTTGTGGTCATGCAAATTTGTATTATTTTTATATTAATATTAATTTTTTTAATATTTAGCATTTTTAGTATTTATTTGCAATATTAAAAATTTTAAATTACCAAATATTTTGTGGTCAACTTTTTCACTTACGACTTACACTTACGACAACCAAACACTGTAAATACAATACACTTTTTCACTTACAACTTTATATTACTAACCAAATTCCGTAAAACTCACATGCATGTAACTCATTTACCACTGTAAAGGAATTTACTAATTAAAAATTACGAATTACGGCCAATTACGACAACCAAACAAACCCACGCAGTCTATCCGAGGCAATTGGTTGATGACATCAGGGATATGCCGCGTCAACCTGTACTAATGAAGGACTCGATCTAGAACATGCATCTCCACGATCTCAAAACAGATCAGTGGACCCCTGGCCCGCCATATATGAAGCCTTCTATAGACTGGTGGCAAAGTTTGTAGTATCTCGATAGTGTATGATTGCATATAACTCCCTCTAAGCTCTGCACATCGAGTTCGTTTCTATAGAATTGCAAGTCCTGTTGTGGAGTCTTGTCCCAAGTCCTCTCGACATTTCTCCTGCACCACATTATATGATTAGAACAAAATAATATATTCAAATAGATACATTTACTTAAATTGAGTATACTGAATTTTATCTGCATCCAAGTGATAGCTGACCACCAAGCTGAATGGTCTGTCTGAGAGTGGGCCAACCAACAGATAGTCCCTCTCAAGATCATAACTGATGAAATACGTGAGCACGCGTTAAATCACTAACATATATGTAATTAATATTATATAAGCATAATTGATGAAATAATTAATATTACCTGCAAGAGTGTACTGTGTCCCCGAAACTGTGAAGTCCGCATCGTAGTAACTTTGAACAACTTCCTGTACAAAAATGCAAGGACAAGACTACCCGAGGACATTGCACCATATGCATTGAAGTCCTCCAAGAGTGGGAACCATCTGAGATATACCCTGTTCTTAGAGTAATCCGGGAACAACGTAGTGCCAATATTATTGAGGATGTAAGTATGTGCATGCTGCTGGGCCTCAACATCTGTCAATGGATTCTCGAGGAACTGCTCATGGAGCCATGTCAGCTTCAATGTTTCACCCCGTCGCCGAGAGCACGACACCCAACAATCTCTCACACTTCACTGCCTAATCCCTATTATCTGACCGTATATGTAATACCCTGATTCCAGTATACGTATCCTTTTCCAATTTTTGACGTTTTGATCATACACATGTCCTTTCATATATGTATTTTCCTCCGTTTGACTCGAAATTTTTGCACATGACTCTACACTGGCACTAGATTCTACCTTAGAAATTTGATATTTTTTATTTTAAAATAATTATTTAATAAAATGTTTTCTCTCTCCTTCTATTTTTCCTTTTCTTTCCTTTCTAAATTCATTTCTTTTCTAATTTTATTCATTTTTATTTTAATTTTCTTAGGGGACATTTACACATAACCTCCTAACAATCACATATTTGCATTTTCATTTCCTTTTCCTTTTCTTTTTATTTTTCTTTTTCTTTTTCTTTTCTTTCTCCATTTTTCTAGAAACTCCCTTGACTTCTCAAGGAAGCCAAGGCTTTGGCTTCTCAAGGAAGCCTCTCTCACTCTTCCTTATCTTCTTCCACACCAGCCCACACCATGGCCGGCCACTTTCACCTCCCTGCACCTTTCTCTCTAGAAAAAGCCATAAAAACCCTCCAAATAAATCTCTAAAACTCCTATAAAAATCTCCTAACACCGTAGCCATGTTCCTACCAACCTAAACTCCTCTATAGGCCTAAACATACCCCTTCTAATTTTCCTTAATTTTTTCTCTCTAAAAAACAACAGTTTTTCACTCCTCTTTCCCACTTCTCTCTAAGTTTTCTCACTCCTCCCTCGCATCCGCCATGGATGCTACTGTAGAGAGATTCCTCTCCTCCTCTACCTTTCATAATTTTTCCCTATTTTCCCTCTATTTAACAGACCCCTAAATGCTATTTTCTCTCCCCCATTTATTTCTCTCTCTAGCTTTCTTTCACCTCACCCCCTCTTCCTTCTAGTCGGCTACCATTGGGAGGAACCTCTCCCTCTCCTCCATTTTACTACATTCACCACATCCCCAAAATCCTATCTTTTCTCTCTCTACACTACTTTCTCTCTCTAACATATATTTTCCTTTATTTTCTCTCTCTAAAATCACTTCCCACACCAGTCTCTTCCCTCCTACAGCCCACAGGCCAGCCAAGGCCTCCCCTCACATCCACACACTTCCACACCCTCCTATGTGCACGTGCACACGCGCACGTGGTATCAGGTATTCTCCCGATATAAGCGAGTACTCTTCTTTTGTTGCATATGCGCACATAGACACATGTACATATATATTGTATACATGCATGCATATTTCATGTTCTGGGACATTTTTTAGGAATTTTTTGTAAATTTTAGAAATTATCTAGGCATTTATATGAATTTTTTGCATTTTAGGAATTTTCTGTAAATTTATAGAATTATTCTGTGTATTTAGAAATTATCTGTGTATTTTTATGAATTTCTTGTAATTTTTTGAATTAATATGTATTTTTCAGAATTATTGTATTTTGGGACTAACGGGGGTGCAGGTTGCAGGAGAAGACCCTTAATGAATGGTCCTTCGAGATTATCGTCAGGGAGACCACTCTGTAGGCTATCCAATGGTGTTAACGAAGCTTATATCCTTATGGGTTTAGTGGTAGCCCAACGGAGTGGCCCAGCTACACAGCATTAGAGATTTATAATATGGACTGCTAATTTCTATGATTGTGTGTGGTACTAACATTATTTTCTGCAGGTACCAACTTGGCCTTCTTACCCTATTAGACCTTATGGTCTCTTATTACAGCCCTCAGGGTAAGTTAGACCGTACGGTCTGTTAGCTTTATCTGGTTGGCGTATTTAGCACTCAGCGCTTTATTCACTAGTCTCGTTAAGGCGGAACTCTACCGGATTTCAGACATGCAGTCTAAGCCAAGTCATTCCTGTAGCTCCGCCTAGCGCTTTAGTGATTAAACACTATTTGCTGATTATACCGCAGCACTGCTTTACTCCGCTTGTATGTGTATAGCTGTAATGCTACTTTTATTCTATTTACTGGATACTGATACCTGATCCTGAATACACAATAGATACCCGATAATGAATATATAACATTGGCACTGAATACTATCCTGACATTCAACTACTAACATTAATACTGATACAATGAACATGATACTATAACACTGGACTGATTATAATACCTATTATTACCAGACAGTCTGATTTTCATGAACTCCTGAATTCTAGACAAGGGTATTTTCGTACTCCCGATATACTCTTGATTCTTGATACAAAGTCCTTTAGACTTCTTGATATAATACTCCTGAATACTGAATATTATATTATTGAATCATGCACATGGATATACTGTTACTATTGTTACTGATACAGTATGTGGAGCAAAGTACAAGATCGGGCACATATATTGCATATATATTGTCACATTACCATGTGTATTATCTAATAAATCCTATTAATAAGTCTTATTTTTCTTTATTAAGTGCATGCCCATTGCTAAAGGAAAGGAAGAGAAACGAGCCCAAAAGCCCATCAAAATTCTGACTTAATTCAGAATTAATTCGAAATCAGAAAATCAGGGAGATCATGGCAAATCAGAGAGGTTGAAAACTAATTAAAATGAATCTTCTCAAATTAAGTGATTGAAACCAAAGATCAAAGACTGTTTCGTCAAATCCTGGAGCCAAAACGGAAAACTTTTAGCCCAAAGGTCCATCACTCTAGTTTTGATGATGATCAACTCATGTAGTTATAGTACTAATGATCTTGTGTTTAATTAGTGACAGACTCATGATCAAGATCTTAGTAGGTGTGTAGTTTCAACAAAGGATTTAAAGTCAAGTTTTGGAGCTAGCACGGTTTGATCCAAAGAGCTATTGGATCGAGTTTGGACCAAGTCAAGAAGATGAGAAGACTTCAAGTGAAGAGCTTCATGATCAAGACTTGTGTCTAGGTTTGTTTTTATAAGATTTTATTTTTAGATAAAATGTGAAGGATAGAATACTTGGTGGATTGCTCAAATATATCTTATACACACACACTCTTGTTTTAGATGAGTTTTCATAAAAGAATTTTCATTTTAGAAAAGACTTTTCATTTTGAAAAAAATACCGGTTTGGTTTTTGGTATTCCAAGTATTATGTTTTAACCAAAACTATGTTTAGAACTTAATGTCAAAAACATAGATATTTCACCATGTTTGTGTAGTGGATCATATCCATACACACTATACTTTAAAAGAGTTTAAATATCTTATTTTTGTATTTGGTGAAGTTTTGGAAAAACCAATTTAGAAAAATACAGTTTTTATTTTGAACCAAAATTTCCAAGTTACAAAAATAGTTCAAATTATTTGTAACATGTCTTGATTGTGCTCAAGCATGTTTGTTTATCAAAGTAAAGTATTAAAACTATTTTTCTAGATTTTTCATGATTTTATGGGATTTTATTTAAGCCAAAACGACCAAGTTTTTATTCCCAGAAATCTGTTTCCTGGCTTCAGCCGGTCGACCGACCGGTCGACCGAATCCTGAAGTCGGTCGACCGGGCGGTCGACCGATGTGCACAGACGTGCACGCCAAGTTCTGGCTGGAGGCCGGTCGACCGTCCAGAGAGCTCTGCTCTCTGGAAAGGCCCCGGTCGACCGAGCGGTCGACCGGACAGAGAACAGTGCTCTCTGTATCCAAGCCACGGTCGACCGACCGGTCGACCGCTGCCCCAACGGTCAGAAGAATGACCGTTGGCGGTAGACCGGGCGGTCGACCGTCAGGCCACCTGGCTCCCAACGGCTAGTTTTTCTAGCCCTATAAATTTGGGGGTTTGGGTGTTGTTTTCTCCAAGATTTTTTAGTGGGTTTTGAGCTAGTTTTTCCTACTTCATTAAAAGAGTTTTCTCCACTAAATTGAGAGCTAATACTTCCAATCAAAAGGGGAGTTTATCAAGAGTGTTTTAAAAGTGATTTTCTTGAGTTTTCCACCACCATTTCAATCCTTGTTTTCTCACACAACACTTGAGCCATCCATTACTATATCTACCTATAGGGATTTGTTGTGAGAGGATTTTAGGTGATCAAGAGTTATGATCACCAAAGTTCCTTCATTTTCTTTGAGGAGGCAGACGAGTGCGTTCGCGGTTGTTTCGAGTTCGTGTGTGGACTCGGTGTTTAAGGTGCGACCTCGGCGAGCTAGTGAGCTTGCGGTGTGTACGGGACTAGGGAGTCCTAGAGCTTGTAGGTGTTGCGGCACCAAGTGATCCGGTGGGATCGATTTTAGTGGAAATCCTTCGTAGTGTCGAAGGCGGGGATGTAGAGCAAGTGTGCTCGAACCTCGAAACAAATCCCTTGTGTTTGATATTGCTCTTTCTCTCTCTCCCTTAGTTGTTTATATCTTGCATGCTATTATTGCTCTTATCTTTATATGCTTGATATTCTTATTGTGCTTAATCTTTATTGTTGGCCCAAAGGCACATCACTCTAGTTTTGATGATGATCAACTCATGTAGTTATGTTTACTAATGATCTTGTGTTTATCTTAGTAGGTGCAAAGCTTCAACAAAGGATTTAAAGTCAGTTTTGGAGCTAGCACGGTGTTTGGACCAAGTCAAGAAGGCTTCAAGTGAAGACTTCAAGAAGATGAAGACTTGTGTCTAGGTTTGTTTTTATAAGATTTTGTTTTTAGATAAAATGTAAAGGATAGAGTAGTTAGTGAATTGCTCAAGTACATATACACACACACTCTTGATAGTTTTGTTTTTACAAAAGATTTTCTATTTTAGAAAATACATGTTTGATTTTTGGTATTCTAGTTTATATGTTTTAACCAAAACCATGTTTAGAACTTAATGTCAAAAATATAGATATTTCACCATGTTTGTGTAATGGATCATATCCATACACACTATACTATAAATGAGTTTAAATATCTTGTTTTTGTATTTGGAGAAGTTTTGGAAAAACAAGTTTTGAAAAAATCAAGTTTGGAAAAATTCGTTTTTGAACCAATATTTCCAAGTTACAAAATAGTCCAAATTATTTGTAACATGCCTTGATTTTGTGCAAGCATGTTTGTTTATCAAAGTATATTGGTAAAACTATTTTTGTAGATTTTTCAGTATTTTATGGGATTTTAATTGAGCCAAAATGACCAAGTTTTTAATCCCTTAACATTATTTCCTGGCTTCAGCCGGTCGACCGGGACGGTCGACCGCAGCTTGAAGTCGGCCGACCAAGCCGGTCGACCGACGTGCACAGACGTGCACGCCAGTTCTGGCAGGTGGCCGGTCGACCGGACAGAGAGCAGTGCTCTCTGTATCTGGCCTCGGTCGACCGACCGATCGACCGATGGCACAACGGTCTGAAATATGACCGTTGGCCGGTCGACCGGGCGGTCGACCGACATGTCTGCCAGACCCCAACGGCTAGTTTTTCTACCCCTATAAATTTGAGGGTTTGGGCATTATTTTTCAACAAGATTTTTAGTGGACTTTGAGCCAGTTTTTCCCACTTCATTAAAAGAGTTTTCTCCACTAAATTGTGAGCTAATACTTCCAATCAAAAGGGGAGTTTATTAAGAGTGTGTTAAAAGAGATTTTCTTGAGTTTTCCTCCACCAATCTCATCCTTATTTTTCTCACAAACACTTGAGCAACCCATTGACATATTCATTCTATAGGAGTGTTTTTGTGAGAGTATTTATTGGTGATCAAAGTGTTTAGATCACCAAGTTTTCATCTTGTACTTTGAGGAGGCGGACAAGTGTGTTCGCGGTGGTTTCGAGTTCGTGTGTGAACTCATTGTTTGAGGTGCGGCCTCGGCGGGCTAGTGAGCTCGCGGTGTGTACGGGACTAGGGAGTCCGAGGGTTTGTAGGTGTTGCGGCACCGAGGAGTGATCCATTAGGATCAAGCATAGTGGAAATCCTTCGTGTGTCGAAGGCGGGGATGTAGAGCAAGGGTGCTCGAATCTCGAAACAAATCCCTTGTGTTTGCGATTGCTCACTCACTCTCTCTGTCTCTTGTTTATATCTTGCATGCTATTATTGTCATTACACTTATATGCTTGATATATTGTGTGCTCATATTGTATATGCTTGGGTTTGTTTGCTAACACTTGTATTTAACCAAGAGAGCCAACGCGACACCTCAACCCTTATCTAGGGGAATCTAGATGAGTTAGTCCAGAGCCCTTCACGGGAAATTCGGCTACACTCTTGTGTTATACGTGGTGTTTAGTGAAATAGTTTTGTTTAGGTCATAATAGTTTTTAATTCCGCATTTAGTGACCATTAGATTAGCATCACCTATTCAACCCCCCCTTTAGGTGATTTACAATTGGTATCAGAGCCAAGTGCTCTTGATTTGGGTCTTACAACCTAGAGTTAAAGATCCTCATTTTTAGGCTAATCACAATATTTGTACACACACCATGGACTTCATGTCACCACCCACGTTTGACATTCTTAACATCCAAATTTGGAAGGTTAAGATGTCTTTGTACCTCAAAGCCCTAGGCATCCATGTTTATCTTGCCATCACTAAAAATGATTATTGTTTAAATGGTAAGAATATTAAGGCTAATGTAAAAGCCCTACATGCTTTAAAGAATACCCTAAATGATGATTATTTATCTAGGGTTTCTAATGTTGATTCGGCTTTTGTAGCTTGGAACATCATCACCTCCCTTGGTGAAAAGGATCTATATTATGCCGGGAGCGATTCGGACGTTGGAAGTAACACCTTCAACTTGTGCTATATGGTCCAAGGAGATAACCCCCTTGAGATAACTACCGAATCCGAGGTAGATGAAAATGACATGTCATATGATGAGCTTAGCACTTTTTGTCAACTCCTTCTTGAGAAATATGACATGATTAAGAAAGTAAATAAAAATTTGAAAAAGAAATTTGATTGCATGCATAAAGAGAATGATTCTTTTAAAACTAGGATTGCATGTTTAGAAAAAGAAAATAAAAATTTGAAAAATGAAAATGTTTCCTTGTTCTCCAAATTGAATGAGCTTTGTGAAGGAAACACCATTTTGAAAAATAAAATTGTTTTAGTGGAAAAACAAAAGGAAGTTGCTTTTCAAGAAAACACTTCTTTAAAAAGAAAAATTTGTGAAAAAGAAAAAGAAAATTTTTCTAAAAAGACTAAGAAAAATGATTCTATATCTCACCATGCTTTACATGCCACCATTGATGATAGTGAGATTTTATGTTTGAAAAATAAAATTGATAGTTTGAGCTCAACCTTGAGCACATGTGCATTTAACCACTCTAGGTTGGAGTCTATGTTTTCAAAGAAACAAACTCCACACATTCATGCACATCATCATCCACATCATGCTTGGTGCCTTGGTGGTGGATGCACATGGACTAGAAGGACATACATTTGATGCACCGCTATCAAGGAAGTTTGGTGGGACATCCACCATGTTTGGAGTTTTGGAATAGTTCCTTAGTTGGTAACTATTTATAAACTCTTAGTTTTGTTTACATGCTTTTAATTTCATGATATCATATAGCATGTTCATGTTTTAATTGTTTTGTGCTTCATGTGGTAAATACTAGTTTAAATGTAGTTTTTATCAAAACTTGTATTTATACATGTGCAAATAGTGAGAACAAATTGGTTCATATATGTTTGCACTTCATGCTCATTTGTACCCACTATATGCACATATATAGGCTAGTTTTGATGATTCTTTCATTTATACTTGTTTTGCCTATTTTCATGTTTTACTTCATGTATATGTAATTTTTATTCAAATCTAATAAATATACATGTATACCCGTGAGTCTCTTGCCTTCATGCAAATATCTTTAATAAACTTTTTTATGTTTGGGATATGTATGTATATTATTAGGATTGGATAAATCATACATATACCTAGAAGTTTGTTTTAATGAAAAATAAATTTTCATGTTTTGTTTGATTAAATAAAATGAATAATTTCTTTTGATCATTTTGAGCCTTAATGACTATTTTCATGAAAATGCTATACATGATTCTTGTACACTCATACTTCATTTGTTTTGTCATGACTTTGATTCATGAACACTTTTATGAGCTTAATCGATTTTGAGTGTCATCTCTTGTGTATTTGGTATGATTAATGAAAAACATATGTTTTGATTCCATGTTTTGAAGGATCTTTAAGTAGTTTTTCAAAAATTAATTTAACTAGTTATTTATTCTTCAATGTTTATGAGATAGACACATGATCCTATTATTGTTTCAATTGGTATCATTGAATCGTTTCAGTGGTATCAATTTGACTCTATATTTGTATATACTCATTTTTGTTTTCTTATATATGTATGTATCAATTTCATTTGGTATACTCATTTTTCATACATATATATGAGTTATTTGTGCTTGAGTTAAAATTGTTTTACATGTTTAAAGCATAAAGTGTATGATGAAAAATAAAAATATTTGATCATTATGTTTACTATTGGTATCAATATGTTTCAACTTCATATTTGTTAAATTTCAATTGGTATCAATATGATTTACAATGTTGATTATTTTCAATTTGGTATCTTAAAAATTGATTGTTTTACAAAAGCTCTGATACCTTTAAAACTTTTGTTTAAGAAAAATTAAAAAAAAAAACATTTTTTGATTTGTATTGCCTATATACAAGGAGAGCTTAACATCTCTTCTACATATAGATTCATGTTGAGTGTATTGTATATTGAGGAACTTGACAACTCTTCTTTATGTGATACACGTGTGTAGGGGGAGCTTCACATCTCCTCTTATGCATTACATATTATACGTTATGTGAATTAGGGCTTGTCATCCCTCTTTCATGTAATGTATATGTGTAGGGAAGTTACTTAACAGTCTTCCTCTTCATGAATGTATATCGCATATAACATTTTATTGACTTATTTGTTTACACCCCTTCTTTGGTTCTTTGTTTATGACAAAAAGGGAAAGAAAAATTTGTTGATTGTGTTTTTACCCCTTTGTTGATGATTGACAAAAAGGGGGGAAAAGATTTTGATTTATATGCATGTTTTGTGAAAAAGGATTGTTTATGCATATATGTTTTGTTTTGCAAATGTATGGAGATGAACTTGATGAGTTTTATGATTGTTTTGGCATGTTTTTTTTGCATACATGTCATACATTTGCATACATGTTTATGAGCATACATTGCATATTTATTATTTATTTGTTATGCATGAGTTAAGGGGGGCTTCTTTGAAGCTTTACTTTAATCCATGCATATATAACTTCATGAGTTTTGTCATCATCAAAAAGGGGGAGATTGTTGGCCCAAAGGCCCATCACTCTAGTTTTGATGATGATCAACTCATGTAGTTATGTTTACTAATGATCTTGTGTTTAATTAGTGACAGATTTATGTTCAAGATCTTAGTAGGTGCAAAGCTTCAACAAAGGATTTAAAGTCAGTTTTGGAGCTAGCACGGTGTTTGGACCAAGTCAAGAAGGCTTCAAGTGAAGACTTCAAGAAGATGAAGACTTGTGTCTAGGTTTGTTTTTATAAGATTTTGTTTTTAGATAAAATGTAAAGG
Organism: Agave tequilana; assembly: GCA_038442645.1. NCBI lineage: Eukaryota > Viridiplantae > Streptophyta > Magnoliopsida > Asparagales > Asparagaceae > Agave > Agave tequilana. The sequence continues at coordinate 20,291 of JAVJIF010030678.1, forward strand.
ATAGAGTAGTTGGTGGATTGCTCAAGTACATATACACACACACTCTTGATAGTTTTGTTTTTACAAAAGATTTTCTATTTTAGAAAATACATGTTTGGTTTTTGGTATTCTAGTTTATATGTTTTAACCAAAACCATGTTTAGAACTTAATGTCAAAAACATAGATATTTCACCATGTTTGTGTAGTGGATCATATCCATACACACTATACTTTAAATGAGTTTAAATATCTTGTTTTTGTATTTGGAGAAGTTTTGGAAAAATCAAGTTTGGAAAAATACGTTTTTGAACCAATATTTTCAGGTTACAAAAACAGCCCAAATTATTTGTAACATGCCTTGATTTTGTGCAAGCATGTTTGTTTATCAAAGTATATTGGTAAAACTATTTTTGTAGATTTTTCAGTATTTTATGGGATTTTAACTGAGCCAAAATGACCAAGTTTTTAATCCCTTAACACTGTTTTCTGGCTTCAGCCGGTCGACCGGGTCGGTCGACCGCAGCTTGAAGTCGGCCGACCAAGCCGATCGACCGACGTGCACAGACGTGCACCCCAGTTCTGGCAGGTGGCCGGTTGACCGACCCAGTCGACCGTCCTGAGAGCTCTGCTATGTAGAAAGGCCCCGGTCGACCGAGAGGTCGACCGGACAGAGAGCAGTGCTCTCTATATCTGGCCTCGGTCGACCGACCGGTCGACCGATGGCACAACGGTCTGAAATATGACCGTTGGCCGGTCGACCGGGCGGTCGACCGACAGGTCTGCCAGACCCCAACGGCTAGTTTTTCTAGCCCTATAAATTTGGGGGTTTGGGCATTGTTTTTCAACAAGATTTTTAGTGGACTTTGAGCCAGTTTTTCCCACTTCATTAAAAGAGTTTTCTCCACTAAATTGTGAGCTAATACTTCCAATCAAAAGGGGAGTTTATTAAGAGTGCGTTAAAAGAGATTTTCTTGAGTTTTCCTCCACCACTCTCATCCTTGTTTTTCTCACAAACACTTGAGCAACCCATTGACATATTCATTCTATAGGAGTGTTTTTGTGAGAGTATTTATTGGTGATCAAAGTGTTTAGATCACCAAGTTTTCATCTTGTACTTTGAGGAGGCGGACAAGTGTGTTCGCGGTGGTTTCGAGTTCGTGTGTGAACTCATTGTTTGAGGTGTGGCCTCGGCGGGCTAGTGAGCTCGCGGTGTGTACGGGACTAGGGAGTCCGAGGGTTTGTAGGTGTTGCGGCACCGAGGAGTGATCCATTGGGATCAAGCATAGTGGAAATCCTTCGTGTGTCGAAGGCGGGGATGTAGAGCAAGGGTGCTCGAACCTCGAAACAAATCCCTTGTGTTTGCGATTGCTCACTCTCTCTCTCTCTTTGTCTCTTGTTTATATCTTGCATGCTATTATTGTCATTACACTTATATGCTTGATATATTGTGTGCTCATATTGTATATGCTTGGGTTTGTTTGCTAACACTTGTATTTAACCAAGAGAGCCAACGCGGTACCTCAACCCTTATCTAGGGGAATTTAGAGGAGTTAGTCCAGAGCCCTTCACGGAAATTCGGCTACACTCTTATGTTATACGTGGTGTTTAGTGAAATAGTTTTGTTTAGGTCATAATAGTTTTTAATTCCGCATTTAGTGACCATTAGATTAGCCATCACCTATTCACCCTCCCCTCTAGGTGATTTACAGTTATATGCTTGGGGTTTGTTTGCTAACACTTGTATTCAACCAAGAGAGCCAACGCGGCACCTCAACTCTTATTTAGAGGAATCTTGAGGAATTAGTCCAGAGCCCTTCACGGGGAATTCAGTTACACTCTTGTGTTATACGTGGTGTTTAGTTTAAGAAGTTTAGTTTGCATCATAATAGTTTTTAATTCCGCATTTAGTGACCATTAGATTAGCCATCACCTATTCACCCCCTCTCTAGGTGATTTACAATTGGTATCAGAGCCAAGTGCTCTTGATTTGGGTCTTACAACCTAGAGTTAAAGATCTTCATTTTAGGCTAATCACAATATTTGTACACACACTATGGACTTCATGTCACCACCCACCTTTGACATTCTTAACATCCAAATTTGGAAGATTAAGATGTCCTTGTACCTCAAGGCCCTAGACATTCATGTTTATTTTGCCACAACTAAAGATTCTTATTGTTTAAATGGCAAAAATTTTGAGGCTAATGCAAAAGCCCTAAATGCTTTAAAGTCTACCCTAATGATGATTATTTATCTAGGGTTGCTAATATTGATTCGGCTTTTATAGCATGGAACACCATCACCTCCCTTGGCGAAAATGAACAATACTATGCGGGGAGCGACTCGGATGTTGGAAGCGACACCTCCAACATGTGCTACATGGTCCAAGGGGATAACTCCCTTGAGGTAAACATCGAATCCGAGTTAGATGAAGATGTTGATATGTCCTATGATGAGCTTACATCTTTTTGTCAACAACTTCTTGAAAAATATGACATGCTTAAGAAATATAATAAGAAAATGAAAAATAAATTTGATTGCATGTTAAAAGAAAAAGATTCTCTACAAAATAAATTTGAAAATATTTTAGAAGAAAATAACTCTTTTAAAAATAAAATTGCATGTTTAGAAAAAGAAAATAAAATTTGAAAAACGAGAATGTTTCCTTGCTTTCAAAATTGAGTGATCTTTGTGAAGGAAACACATCTTTGAAAAATAAAATTGTTTTGATGGAAAAACAAAAAGAAATTGTTTTAAATGAAAATACCTTTTTAAAGAGAAAAATTATTGAAAATGAAAAAGAAAAAGTTTCTAAAAAGAATAAAAATGATTCTCATTCTCACCATGCTTTACATGCCACCATTAATGATAGTGAGATTAATGTTTTAAAAATAGGATTAATTGTTTGAGCTCAACCTTGAGCTCATGTGCATTTAACCATAAGAAATTGGAAACCTTGTTTTCAAAGAAACAAGTTCCAAATATTCATGCACATCATTCACATCATGCATATGTTGCACGTCATGACCACACCCACACCCATTTGCATCCTAAGGTGTACAAATGTACACATTGTGGCCGCAAAGGCCATTTAGCAAAATTTTGTTTTGATAAGATGCATCATTTAAATTTTGCTAATAAGAAAAATGTTTGGGTTCCTTACAAGACTAACCCCCAAGGACCCAAAAGAAAATGAGTACTAAAATCCCCACCTTTTGTTTTTGATGTAGGTGAGGGCTCTCACACGACGTGAGAGAAATGGTGCCTTGGTAGTGGATGTATGGACTTGATGGACACATATTGATGCATCCCTATCAAGGAGTTTTGGTGGGACTACCACCATGTTTTGGAGCTTTGGAGTATAGTTCATGTGTTGGTAACTATCTCTAAAACTCTTAGTTAAGTTTACATGCTTCTTTCATTTGATGATTATTTAGCATGTTCATGTTTTATTTATTTTGTGCTTCATGTGGTAAAGACTAGTTTAAATGTAGTTTTTATCAAAACTTGTATTTATATATGTACAAATAGTGAGCAAAAATTGATTCATATATGTTTGCACTTTATTGCTCATTTGTACTCACTTTATGCACATGTATAGGCTAGTTTTGATGATTCTCTCATTTATACTTGTTTTGCCTATTTTCATGTTTTACTTCATGTATATGTATTGTGAATTCAAATCTAATAAATATACATGTATACCCGTGAGTCTCTTGCCTTCATGCAAATACCTCTAATAGACTCTTTTTATGCTTGGAATATGTATGCATATTGTTAGTTTTGGATAAATCATACATACACCTAGAAGTTTGCTTATAAAATGAAAAATGATTCCTTTTTTAATAAAATGAATAATTTGTTTTGATTCATGATCATTTTTGAGCTTCATTGATTATTTTCATGAAAATGCTATTTACATGATCTTTGACCACTCACACTTTATTTGTTTATTCATGACCTTATTTCATGATTATTTTTGAGCTTTATGGACCATGAGTGCTTGAATTTTTGTATATTTAGTATGATTCATGAAAAACATATGACTTGATTTCATGTTTTTGAAGGATCTTTAACTAGTTTTTCAAAAATTAATTTAAACTAGTTATTTATTCTTCAATTTTATTATGAGATATACACTCGATCGTATTATTGTTTCAATTGGTATCATTGGATTTTTTTCAATTGGTATCAATATGATTCTATTCTTGTATATACTCATATTTTGTTTCATATATATGTATGCTTCATTTCAAATAATATCAATTTCGATTGGTTTTTCCTTTTTCATTCACATATATATGAGTTATTTGTGCTTGAATTAAAATTAATTTACATGTTTAAAGCACAAAGTTTGTTTATGATACGAAAATAAAAGAAAATAAAAAAATTGATCATTATTTTCAAAATTGATATCAAAATTCAAAATTTTGTTTGAATAAGAAAAATAAAAACATTTTTGATTTGTATTGCCTATATGCAAGGAGAGCTTCACATCTCTTCTACATATAGATTCATGTTGAGTATATCTTATATTGAGGAGCTTGACAACTCTTCTTTATGCGGTACACGTGTGTAGGGGGAGCTTCACATCTCCTCTTATACATTACATATTATGCGTTATGTGAATTAGGGCTTGTCATCCCTCTTTCATGTAATGTATATGTGTAGGGAAGTTAACTTAGCGTCTTCCTCTTCATGAATGTATATCGCATATACCTTTTATTGATTGATTTGAGTTTACACCTTATTGATCTCTTTGTTTATGACAAAAAGGGGGAGAAGATTTTGTTAGTTTTTCCTTTAACCCCTTTGTTGATGATTGACAAAAAGGGGGAGAAGTATTTTGAGATGTATTTGGTTTATATGCATGTTTTCCTCACTTTATTCATAAAGGGGGAGAAGTATTTATGTTTATGCATATATGTTTTGTTTTGCAAATTGGAGAAAAAGAATTTGATGAGTTTTATGCTTGATTGGCATGTTTATCTCCATATATTTTGCATACATGTTTGTTTAGATTCATGTGCTTCATTGTCATATATTATTGTTTATTGTGATGCATGAGTTAAGGGGGAGCTTCCTTGAAGCTTAACTTTAATCCATGCATATATAACTTCATGAGTTTTGTCATCATCAAAAAGGGAGAGATTGTTGTCCCAAAGGCCCATCACTCTAGTTTTGATGATGATCAACTCATGTAGTTATAGTACTAATGATCTTGTGTTTAATTAGTGACAGATTCATGATCAAGATCTTAGTAGGTGTGTAGCTTCAACAAAGGATTTGAAGTCAAGTTTTGGAGCTAGCACGGTTTGATCCAAAGAGCTATTGGATCTAGTTTGGACCAAGTCAAGAAGATGAGAAGAATTCAAGTGAAGACCTTCATGATCAAGACTTGTTTCTAGGTTTGTTTTTATAAGATTTTGTTTTTAGATAAAATGTAAAGGATAGAATAGTTGGTGGATTGCTCAAGTATATCTTATACACATACACTCTTATTTTAGATGAGTTTTCATAAAAGAATTTTAATTTTAGAAAAGACTTTTCATTTTGGAAAAATACCGGTTTGATTTTTGGTATTCCAAGTATTATGTTTTAACCAAAACCATGTTTAGAACTTAATGTCAAAAACATAAATATTTCACCATGTTTGTGTAGTGGATCATATCCACACACACTATGCTTTAAAAGAGTGTAAATATCTTATTTTTGTATTTGGTGAAGTTTTGGAAAAACCAATTTGGAAAAATATAGTTTTTGTTTTGAACCAAAATTTTCAAGTTACAAAAGTAGTTCAAATTATTTGTAACATATCTTGATTGTGTTCAAGCATGTTTGTTTATCAAAGTAAAGTGTTAAAACTATTTTTGTAGATTTTTCATGATTTTATGGGATTTTATTTAAGTTAAAATGACCAAGTTTTTATTCCTAGAAATCTGTTTCCTGGCTTCAGCCGGTCGACCGACCGGTCAACCGAATCCTGAAGTCGGTCGACCGGGCGGTCGACCGACGTGCACAGACGAGCATGCCAAGTTCTGGCTGGAGGCCGGTCGACCGACCCGGTCGACCGTCCAGAGAGCTCTGCTCTCTGGAAAGGCCCCGGTCGACCGGGCGGTCGATCGGACAGAGAGCAGTGCTCTCTGTATCCAAGCCACGGTCGACCGGCCAGTTGACCGCTGCCCCAACGGTCAGAAAAATGACCGTTGGCGGTCGACCAGGCAGTCGACCGTCAGGCCACCTGACTCCCAACGGCTAGTTTTTCTAGCCCTATAAATTTGGGGGTTTGGGTGCTGTTTTCTCCAAGATTTTTTAGTGGGTTTTGAGCTAGTTTTTCCTACTTCATTAAAAGAGTTTTCTCCACTAAATTGAGAGCTAATACTTCCAATCAAAAGGGGAGTTTATCAAGAGTGTTTTAAAAGTGATTTTCTTGAGTTTTCCTCCACCATTTCAATCCTTGTTTTCTCACACAACACTTGAGCCATCCATTGCTATATCTACCCATAGGGATTTGTTGTGAGAGGATTTTAGGTGATCAAGAGTTGTGATCACCAAAGTTCCTTCATTTTCTTTGAGGAGGCGGACGAGTACGTTCGCGGTTGTTTCGAGTTCGTGTGTGGACTCGGTGTTTGAGGTGCGGCCTGGGCGAGCTAGTGAGCTTGCGGTGTGTACGGGACTAGGGAGTCCTAGTGCTTGTAGGTGTTGCGGCACCAAGTGATCCGGTTGGATTAATTTTAGTGGAAATCCTTCGTAGTGTCGAAGGCGGGGATGTAGAGCAAGTGTGCTCGAACCTCGAAACAAATCCCTCGTGTTTGCGATTGCTCTTTCTCTCTCTCCCTTACTTGTTTATATCTTGCATGCTATTATTGCTCTTATCTTTATATGTTGATATTCTTATTGTGCTTAATTGTTATATGCTTGGGGTTTGTTTGCTAACACTTGTATTCAACCAAGAGAGCCAACGCGGCACCTCAACTCTTATTTAGAGGAATCTTGAGGAGTTAGTCCAGAGCCCTTCACGGGGAATTCGGCTACACTCTTATGTTATACGTGGTGTTTAGTTTAAGAAGTTTTGCATCATAATAGTTTTTAATTCCGCATTTAGTGACCATTAGATTAGCCATCATCTATTCACCCCCCCTCTAGGTGATTTACAAAAACCAGCAGGAGATAAATGGGAATCACCAGGAGAGAAAGCACCACCAACAAGGTGTGGCCATCTGGCCACACCATGGTCGCGGAAACGCGGCCAAAGCTACGTTTTCGTGGCTTGGTTTAGATTGTTAGGGGAGCGTATGCTCCCCTATCTTTGTACGCCCTCCCCCGTTTGGTTTTTGCCTATAATTACTGCATTTTTCAGAAAAAAGGGATCAAAAATTAGTTTAAGTTTTTCTCTTTGTTTTTAGGGTTTAGGTTCTCTGTTAGATAACATAGAGAAGTTGTATCTCTGTTTTTTAATTTGTAGTTCAGTCCAAATACTAGTGAGAGAGAGGAATAGAATGATTGTAATCTGAAGATTGAAGTGACATCAATAAAGGATCAAGCTTTCTCTTCTGCTACTCCAATTCACGGGTATGCCCTGTTTTATTTACATATTTTGTTTTCCATCATTTATGAGTAACTAAACTATCATATGGGCTCACTAATCAATCTGTTCTACCTCTTTTCTCTTAATCGATTTTTATGAAAGCAATTTTCTTGAATCACAATAATACCTAAGTTGAACTTTGTTCTTGAAAGCACATGAGGATGTTTCTCTTTTAAACTTGGACATTCAAAGCACAAATATTTTTAAATCGTTTTTATTCCATACTTGCTTCTTCGCGCTTGATGGTTTAACATTCTATTTTTAAAGTTGTGTTAAGAAAGGTCTTAAGATTTAAACAAAACCATCTTATTTATTTTAGAACATTAAAAGAAACTAAAGATTTTTTCTTATGATAAAAGAGATGCACCAAAGTGTTCTTGAGATAAGTAAGTAGTTGAGTAGAAAATTAGTAAACCCAGATCTTTTTCATAATTTAAATCACAGCCAATTCACTCTCAAATCATTTTAAAAAAAAGATCATCTTCTCTAAAGTCTTTTCCTAGTTTTATGTTTTTCTTTAAATCACTTCCCTTCTCTCCATTCTCTCTTTCAATATAAAAAAGAAAAAACCAACACCATTATTTGTTTTCTAAACAAAAATACCGAAAAGCTTCTATCGCATTCCTCCTTGTGGACACGACCCTTTAGCCCAAAGCTAGATGGTAATTATTATTGCTCTTTCAATTTGCAATCAAATTTTGGAGCCGTGCCGGGAGGAAACGATGTAATTATTTTCTAACAAGTTTGGTGTCTTATTTTAGGGACGTCAAGATTCAAATTTAGCACTCAAGCTTTGCAGGAAAAGACTTGCTATTCTGTGCCCCTACTCTAGAAAGTAGGAAACAAAATTTCAAGAAATTACAGCGCAAAAGTTTGAAATTTTTTTGGACTACTAAAAACTCTTTTTTGCAGGACATATTACTTTGCAAAAATATACTTTTTGTGTATTATTTCTGCTATATATGATATTCACACTCCCTATTTTTAATCCAACAGTAATCTGATTGATTGCTAATTGCTTAAAAAAAACGTTTAGACTTGCATTCTAGGCATTTGTCTAATTACGTTTCTTTTACGATTACTGTTGAAGATAGCTGGAGACAAGGTACGTATACATAGCATATAGTTTAGGAAACATTCTTGGGTGATATTTGCTTGTGAATGTTACTTTTCTATATCTTGCACACTTTACACAATCAATTTTAAGGGCAAAACTCAGTTTAAGATAAGGCGGGAAAGTCATTACCCTTCCTTAGCCCACAAATCATCTCCAAGCACGCACAACCTAAGCCTAATTTAAAATCTGATAGACGTTGGCCTTAGGGACATTTTGAATTCATTAGGAGATTATCCTAAGGGGAAGGTGTTAGAATTTGACTCATGCCAAATCAGTGTCTAAGGAAAGGGATTGAGAGGTAAAACCCCGAAGGCTGGTGGTTTGGCTTAATTAGGCCCGTCGCTTTTGCACGGATATCTCTCACCAATTTTGCCCTGACCTGGCTGATTAGCTTGTGATCAAAGTCTGCATTATACCTCATGTGGACAATCAAGCAATTAGGAGTTGTCTAGGTCAAGGTTACCTTAGACTAGGCTTGGTTGTTTCCTCTTATTGACTATTGGTGAACTTATTTGTGATTGTGTTTGTGTATGCATGTGTGGTCAAGAGACCCTAATTTATTAGGTTAACTAGAAACATATCACCACTCAAGTTCGAACCAAGACCAGATTCGGTTGTGGCTCAACCGACATCTTTGTAAGATAGGTTTTATCCCATTAGAACATCACTTCCATCTTGCATCTAACTTCCATCTGTTGGTGAACACAATTTTGAGCTCAAGCCTCAGTTCATCAACATACTCTCAAAGTTTCATGGCTTAGAGTCTGAAGATGCTTATTTCTTCATAAGAGAGTTTGAGAAAGTATGCTTAGTAATAAAAATCCCATACCTTGTAGATGATGCTACTAGGTTGAGATTTGTCCCATTCGCTCTTAAAGACCTAGCCAAGAAATGGCTTTATCGCTTAGCAGCTGCTCTATCACATCTTGCGAGGGTTTCATCAAGGTCTTCTTGAAGAAATTATCCAATTCATAAGACTGCTCTCATTAGGAAGAACATCATGCAATTCAAGTAAGAACCTAGTGAACCGTTTTGGGGTACTTTGAACGCTTTAAAGACCTCCTTGTCCAATGTCCTCATCATGGAATAAAGAAATGGCGACAATACCAAATTCTTTATAACGATTTAGACTACTCAACTAAGACCCTCTTAGAAAGCATATGCCAAAGGGGATTCTTGCAGAAGGATGAGAATGAAGGATGAGATTTATATGAGAATCTAGCTGAAAAAACCACCCTATGGGAACCAACTAGTAAAATCTCTAGGAATTCAAACTCCATCTCTTCAAAAGGAGATCTCCATTCAATTGAATCATCCATAGTTAATGAAGCTAAGTTAGCTAACCTAGCGAGAAGACCGGAAGCTTTAGAAACTAAGTAACCAAGTCCAGTCAATCAAGTCAGCCCAAACCAATTTCCAACTCCGGGCTGTACTTACTGTCAAGCCATGAATTATGTATTTGAGCAGTATCCTATATTTCAAGCTCAACAACGCTTTCCTGAACCGATGAATGCGGCCTTTTCAAGGCCGAACAATAATCCTTACGCACCAACATACAATCCTGGATGGAGAAATCACCCGAATTTCTCATGGAGTCAAAATAACAATGACCACTCACGGTCAAACCATACAAGCCACTTCCATCATTCCAATAATTTTTTCAATCATCAACTCAACTTTTCCAATTACCATCACAATTCTCCCAACCATCCGCCCAATTTTTCAAACTATCAACACAATTTTGTCAACCAAGCTCCACAATCTTCCTTCTAGAATCCTCAACTAGAAAGGAGAATGACTGAATTTGAGAGAAATATGGAAAGATACATGAAGAATTAAGATTCCCTCATTCAAACTATACAAAGGTTAGAGGTTCAAATGAGCCAATTAGCCAATCCACAAAATGAGAGGCAAAAAGGTACCTTGCCCAGTTAGCCAATAATGAATCCTAGAAATTCTCAACAAGTTCATTTGACTGAGGATCAATCATTGAATCAATGTAATACTGTTCATACATTAAGGTCAGAAAAGAAAGTTGATAATCATGTGTCAACACCATCTAGTCCCATTCAGCACAACCACAATCAAGCATCCACTTCATCTAATTCCAATCCTTCCAAATCTGACGAATCTAAAACAGCTAAGTCAACCAGTCAGGTGCACCAGCCTATAGTACCATTTCCTAATAGGCTGAAAAACAACAAGCAAAATTCACACATGGACAAGATAATTGAGATATTTAATCAAGTGAAGATAAATGTGCCACTTCTTGATGCCATCTAACAAGTCCCTTCCTATGCTAAGTTTCTTAAGGATATGTGCACCAAGAAGAGAAAGACTAATGTACCCAAAAAGGTATTCTTACCACTAACATTAGTGAGCAACTGTCAAGTCCGATCCCTGTCAAGTATAAGGATCCAGGTTGTCCCACCATTGCCTGCACCATAGGACAAGCCTAGATTAGTCATGCACTTCTTGACTTGGGGGTAAGTATCAATTTGCTCCCATTCTCAGTTTATCAACAATCGGGTTGGGCGATCTTAGTCCAACTCGAGTCACTATCCAACTGGCTGACCGTTCAGTGAAAGTTCCAAAGGGAAAAATTAATGATATCATTATCTGGGTTGGGAAGTTTATTTACCCCATTGATTTTATAGTTCTAGAGATATAACCTGTGTCCAATCTTAGGGCTCAAACTCTTGTTATCCTAGGGCGACCATTTCTTGCTACTGCCAATGCCATCATCAATTATAGGAATGGATCCATGAGGTTAACCTTTGGGGACATGACTAGAGAAGTTAATGTCTTCAACTTAGGAAAATAACCCCGTGATATTGAGGACCAAACATTTGAAGTCAACCTCATTGAGAACTTAACAAGTGAATACATGAAAGAATTGGAACTAAAAACTGAGTGTGACTTCAGGTTAGAGTCTGACGACTTTAATCTTGATCAGGTCGTTGAGTCTACTGTGAATTGGGCCTCGAACCCTATTTCACCAAATATGGAGCCAACAAATTTGACTCATCCTTCCAGTGAGTCTTCCTCTTCCTTAGAATTGAAAGCCTTACCTGCGCATCTCAAGTACGTCTATCTAGGCGAACAAGACACCTTTCCTATCATTATTGCCTCTCATTTAAATGACGGGCAAGAAGAAGATCTTAAAGCAATTATGAGAAAACATAGGGAAGTCATTGGTTGGACTATGACTGATATAAAGGGATTGAGTCTAACCATAATTCAACATCGCATTCACCTCAATGAAGATGCAACACCTAAAAGAGACCCGCAACATAGGTTAAACCCTATAATGCAAGAGACTGTTCATGCTGAAATTGTGAAACTCTTAGACAATGGGATAATCTATCCCATTTCTGATAGCCAAAAGGTCAGTCTTGTCCACGCGATTTCAAAGAAATCTGATTTCACCATTGTGAAAAACGAGAACAAAGAGTTGGTCCAAACTCGACTTCCCACGAAGATTCGAGTTTGCATCGACTATAGGAAGCTTAATGTTACAACTCGTAAGGACCACTTCCCAGTTCCCTTCATTGATCAAATGCTTAAACGTTTGGCGGACCACGAGTATTACTGTTTCTTGGATAGTTATCGGGGTATAATCAGATTCCCATTGCTCCTGAGGACCAAGAAAAGACGACGTTCACATGTCCATTTGGGTCATTTGCATATCGTCGAATGCCTTTCGGCTTGTGCAATGCCCCAACAACGTTTCAACGTTGCATGTTGAGTCTTTTTTAGATATGGTAGAACGATTCTTAGAAATCTTCATGGATGATTTTTCCATCTATGGAGATTCGTTCACTCAACGTCTCCACCATTTATAACTTATCCTCCAACGTTGCGCTTAGAAAAATCTGACACTGAACTAGGAGAAATACTACTTCATTGTAAGACATGGAATTGTCTTGGATCATGAAATCTCCAAGAAAGGAATTGAAGTAGATAGAGCCAAGATTGAGGTTATTACTAAGCTTCCCATGCCCAAATGCGTGAAGGATATTCGATCCTTTTTAGGACACGTCGATTTTTACCGAAGACTTATCAAGGATTTTAGCAAGATTGCTAGACCCTTGACTAATCTGTTAGCGAAGGACGTGTCTTTCACTTTTGATGCTGAATGTATGAATTCTTCGGAGAAGCTTAAGAGAGAGCTTATTTCTGCACCAATCATATCTGCACCGGATTGGTTTAAGCCTTTGAAATCATGTGCGACGCTTCTGATTTTGCCATCTCATTGATAACAAGAAGCACGTGATTTACTACTCTAGTAGGACTCTCAACGTACCCAATTGAACTACACTACTACTGAGAAGGAATTCTTGGCAGTAGTGTTTGCCTTAGAGAATTTTGTCCCTACCCACTAGGGTCCAAAACTACCATTTTCACTGATCGTTCTGCGCTTAGGTACCTTATGATGAAAAAGGATGCCAAGGCCCGACTCATTCGTTGGATCCTCCTTCTTCAAGAATTCGATCTCTAGATTCGAGATAAGAAAGGCGAAGAAAATATCGTTGTTGACCATCTCTCGTGAATCCCAAATTCTCCATGCAACAAATTGCCCATAAATGAGGACTTTCCTGATGAAAATATCTTAGCTATCTTTAGGGAACCTTGGTTTGCTGATATAGTGAATTACTTAGTCACAAATCAAACTTCATCTCATTGGTCTAAAAACGATATATACTGGTTCTTATCTCAAGTCTGGTATTTCTTTTGGGAGGAACCATATCTTTTTAAGTACTGTTCTGACTAAATTATTAGGAGATGCATTCTCAATGAAGAGGTTAAGAGTGTTTTATCCTTCTGTCACGAACTTGCATGCGGTGGACACTTTGGTCCCCGCAAGACTGCTGAAAAGGTGCTACAAAGTGGGTTCTATAGGCCCACTTTGTTCAAAGATGCTTATAAATTTTGCAAGACGTGTCCTAGATGCCAGATGGTAGGAAGGATCTCAAAATGAGATATGATGCCCTTCAACCCAATTCTAAAAATAGAACTCTTTGATATTTGGGGGCTTGGGTCCATTTCCTAACTCATTTGGAAACCAAAACATATTGGTTGTTGTGGACTACGTGTCAAATGGGTAGAAGCCATTCCAAGTAAAACTAATGATAACAAAGTTGTCATAAAGTTTTTAAAAGAGAACATTTTCATTTTCTCATGCTTCGGAACCCCTCGTGCTATCATCAGTGATAACGGTACTCACTTTTGCAATAGATCCTTTGAAGCTCTTATGCGAAAGTATGCCATAACTCACAAGTTATCCACACCTTATCATCCTCAGACCAGCGGGCAGGTTGAGGTTTTCAATAGACAAATTAAGTTTATTTTGGAGAAAACTGTGAACCAAAACCGAAAAGATTGGTCCACCAAACTTGCAGATGCCCTATAGGCCTGCAGAACCGCTTTCAAGACAATTCTAGGGATGTCTCCTTATAGGTTAGTCTTTGGGAAGGCTTGCCACCTACCCGTTGATCGGGGGAAAATAGCGCACAAAAAGTGTGTGTTTTGAAATTGATATTTAAAGTATGTGTGCTTTGGCTTCCTCGATACTTCCGTTATAGCATAGAGGCTAAAACGAGTCGAATCCACAAGGACAGGAGGCGATAAAAGCTTACACGGTATGTTCACGTGTATGTTAAAAGTTCTTCAATGTCTGAAAGAATGAAAAGAAAAGAAAATAAAGATTGAAAAGAGAAGTACGGTGAAACACAAAGAAGTGAGAAACATAGATGGATTATTTTTGTGATTTTGTTTGTATATCTAAAACTAAGTGAAAAAGAAAGAAAACTCATGGCTACTAACTACTAATGACTCACCGACATGCTAACCTCTTAGTGATAGTTGCCTCACATGTATCATTGGCCATCACTAGTCCTTAGTTCAAGAGCTTTTCAAAACATAACCCATATGTTAACTCATCACATCCAAAATCAACAAAACAAGTACAAGCTACACAACCATCAAAACTAAACAAGAGTAAGTATGGAGTAAAGTAATGTTACCTTATTAGAGAGTTAAGATGTTAGAGTGTTAGATTCATCATCATAAGCCATTAATAGCTCTTATAAGAGCAAGACCAAGTAGAGGCTATTAGATTCATGTAGATTATCAAGTAAGAAGTTAGACTAGTTAGTGGTTAGTAGCTAGTTGCCATAAGAGAAAAGATTAGCTACACATGTAAAAGGAATTAGAGAGAAGAAAACAAAGATAGGTAAAGAGAGAACCTTTTATTGATTGCCACCTTCTGTTACAAGCACTCTTACTTTCCACCATGTACCACTCTCTCTCCTATTACAAGATCTATCAAAATGAAAACTACAAAAGAAGAAGAAGAACAACTAATCTAAACTACCTTAAACTACAACATGGAGAAGAAACTACCCTAACTCTCTGTATATCTCACTGAAGAATACCAGGGGGTACATATAGGCACCAGAGGAAAGGGGGCCAGGGGTAGTGAAGAATACCAGGGGGTACATATAGGCACCAGAGGAAAGGGGGCCAGGGGGGCAACCCCTGGCCCAAAGCACAGGCCGAGCCCGTATGGCCGCATTTTCGCAGCTGTACATGGCGCGCCGCCTGCTGCGCGCTGCTCGTTTGTCCCCCTGTCGGCTGCATGTTCCGATTTCTAGTTTTTGGCCCCTGATTTTGATGAATCAGCTCTCCAAAGTCAATGGCTATATTATAGGCCTTTAATCACCCATTAAACGGTGATTTAGGGTCTTCTTCTTCATTGCACACCATGGACCTAGAAATATGCAAGAGAGGTGTTATTAGCAGAATTTAATATTAAATAAATGTGAAGATGTAGTATGAAATATGCAGTTTTAGAGACTAATCACACTCCCACACTTATCTTTTGCTCATCCCGAGCAAAACAAAGAACTAAGAAAATTATTACACCACTTTCGCAGGTGACGTGATTGCACTGAGCATGTGCAACAAGCTGTTAACCTCTAGGTTTTCCTTAGAGGAAGAGTTTTGTCTCCTGAGGATTTTCAGGGATTACACCCACAAAATCCATCAAGAAAGAAATCAAATGTTAGTATTTTGAAAACGTATTTTGAAATATAGAAAAGTGTTGAAGTATTTTTGCGAAAATATAAGTGATCCAAAGTCATAGGTTAACCAGAAATTATTCTTCCTTAAGCTAAGTCAAAATGCAAAATCTTGTTATAAATTAAATGTAAGAATTTAAAATTGAATTGATTATTTGATCTTTCATAAAACTCTTAGAAAAATATGCACTTTGTGAACTGTGAAGATTTTTGGGATATCGACTCAAACTTTCATGTCATTGATTTGTGCATATTTATTTTTTTTCTTTTTTTATTTTTTATCTTTCCTTAGTTTTCTTAGGCTTTCTTATTTACCCGGGTAGTGAGCTTTTAGCCAGTGACTCTCAAACCAGATGATCTTAGGGCACCAGATGAGAAAATATCCCTCAAATTTAAGGACTCGAGTAAACAAGGCAACAAAACTAAAGGAGATTAGTTTATTTTTATCCATCATTTTAGGTGTGAATAATCATGCTTCCTGAGGCATAATTACCTAACTTCAATAAGTGTTTTTTATTATTATTATTTTTTTAATATATTTTTTAATGGCATTTTCAGTCTTTATTACAATCCCAAAAATTGTGTAAGTGTGAAGTGCATAAATTTAAGGTAAAAAAATCAAGATCAAATTATCTTTTCAATCTTACTTTCTTATTCTAAAATTTAAACAAGATCTATTATTTTGACTCAGTTTAAAATTTCATAATTTTAGGTCTTCCTAATGTTGGCCCAGAGGCCCATCACTCTAGTTTTGATGATGATTAACTCATGTAGTTATAGTTTACTAATAATCTTATGTTTAAGTAGTTTTAGTGATTGACCAAGATATTAGTAGGTGTTTAGCTTCAACAAAAGAGTTTTGGAGCTTTCACTTGCAGATTCAAGAGCTCACGCGTCAAGATCGCATCTTGCACTCGGTTGGAGTCAAGCTCATTGGATCGTGTTTGGATCGAGTCGACTTGGAGAAGGAGTTCTACAAGACGATCTCGCTTTGTTTAGTTTAGTTTGTTTAGATCTTGTGTAAAGGTAGATAGTATTGATATGCTCAAGTTCACACACACATACAAGTTTAAAGTTTATTGGTTTTATTTTTCGGTTTAACCGGTTTTAGATTTCATGTCAAAAACATAGATATATTATTTGCATGTGTATTGGATTCTATCTATATACAATATGCTTTAAAAAGAGTTTAAATATCTTATTTTTGTATTTAGACAAGTTTTGAAAAAATCGTATTTTCATTTCAAAATTTGGTTTTTGGAAAATACGATTTTGGTTTAAAGGACAAATTTTAATATCACAAAAATGGTTCAAATAGTTTGTAATATGTGTTGAATTATAGTCACACATATTTGTATTTCAAAGATCTTACAAGAACTTATTTTGTAGAATTTATGTGATTTTATGGGATTTAATTGAAATTAAAAAGACAAGTTTTCAATACCCAAAATCCCAGCCAGACTGCACTGGCGGTCTACCGGACTAGTGGTCGGTCGACCGGAGCGGTCGACTGATGTGCACGAGGACGTACATATGGCCAGCCAACTCGGCCGATCGACCGCGCGGTCGACCGATTGAAAGCACCCCACTCTCGGGTGGGGCCGGTCGACTGGGTGGTCGACCGTTGGCTGTGGCCGGTCGACGGACGATCGACCGACAGCAGAATTTTCTGCTGTCCTTGGCCCAACGGCTAGTTTTTGGAATGGGTTATAAATACCCATCCTTTTGGGCTGTTTTGAAGTAGAATTTCAAGAGCAAAATTTTTTATCTTTACAAGTGTTTTAGCAACAAGTTTTCAAAGAGTTTTTGGGTTAAAAAGATCCATCTTTATTTGTTTTAAAGGGTTAGAAAAATCAAAGAAAAAGAGAAGTCTTTAGGAATTATTTTTTATCTTCATTTCCATTTTATCCTAGAAGTGTTTCCAAGTATTTTTCTTTGTGTTTTGATTTCCAAGCACCTTGTTTTTCTCACACTTGAGCTATCATATCTATCCTATCTATTAGGATAATGTTTTGGTGAGAAAATTGATTTGTGGTTTGTTGAGACCACCAAGAGTTATAATCTTTCTTTGTTTTGAGTATCCCTCTTGTGTAGAGGTGATTGTGGAGGAGTTTGAGTTGGTTGTTATCCCTCTAAGTGTAGAGGTGATTGAGGTTGGAGTTTTGGCTTTGTGTCTATCCCTCTAGTGAGAGGTGATTGTGTTGGCTTTGTGTCTATCCCTCTAGTGAGAGGTGATTGTTATTTGGCTTAGTGCCCTATCTCTCTATTGAGAGGTTGATCTTGTGTGGTTTAGTACCTTGCCTCTTGTGTAGAGATTGTTGTTGTTTGAGAGAGGAGTTGTGTACTTCAAAGTTGTATTACCCAAATCCTCAGTGGAGGTTCCCTGTGTGGGAAGTCCTGTGTTGACGATTTAGTGGAAATCCTTCTGTGTGAAGGCGGGGACGTAGAGCAATGGCTCGAACCTCGAAATATAGCTTTGTGTTTGTGATTGATCCAGTATCTCTAACTTTCTCTCTTATATCTTGCATTGATTCATATTGTTCATATCATATATATGCTTGATATTATTTATGTGCCTCACTAGTGTTGAACCAAGAGAGCTTTACATAGCACCTCAACTCTTATTCAGATGAATCTAGAGGAGTTAGTCCAGAGCCCTTCACCGAAAATTCGGCTACACTCTTTAATTACACTTAGTGTGTAGCTGTAACCCCCTGATCCTTGGTGTACGTATCGCAGTATCAGTACGCGATACGGCGTATAATATTGATTTGACCTCCATGGTAGTCTGATTGAGCTGATTTCAGTTTCAAAAATTATTTTCTAATATTTTAGATTTTTTCAGGATTTTCTGGAATTTTTCTGGATTATTTTGGAAAATCTCCGTAGTCAGTGTCGACCGATACCGATAAGCGGCTTTACGATTTTTAATTCATAAATGGAGTTGTATTTTGAGAATTCGCTTTCACCATGTGTGTTAGAATCGTATTATCTACGATAGAGTATTTTTAGGGATTTTTCAGAATTTATCAAAAATCGGGCTAAACTGGTGTCGCCCGGTATCGGCGGTACACTCCAGGATTTTTAACTTACAAACCGGACTTTATTTCATGAATCCGATTTCACATTCCTCTTCTATGTAGTATTCTCTATTTTCTGTCATTTTTGGACACCGTTCGAGACTAGTCAAATTTTGGACCAAATGAAATAATATTAATTTAATTATTTTAAAACCTTTTCTTTTTCTTTCTTTTTCTTTCCACTTCTTCTCTTCTCTGGCTTTTTCCAGCGACTTCCTCCCACCGCCTTTCATCACCGCCTTCCTCTCTCTCCTTTAAATCCTCTCCCTCTCTCGCCACTCTCTCTCTCGTTCACACACCCAGCGCCCCCAGCTCCAGCACCCCAACGCCACCCGCGCTCGCGGCCAGAGGTGGCCGTGCGCCACCGCGCCACCGGCCTGGGCGCCGCCGGCCTCACCTTCTTCCTCTTCTTCTTCTTCTTCTTCCTTTTCTTTTCTCTGTTTCTTTCCCTTCCTCTCTCTTTTTCCTCTCTCTCCCTCACCCTCTCTCTCTCTCTCTCATGCTCGGCCGGAGCCGAACCGCCGGCGGCGGCCGGGACCGCCGCCGGCAGGCCGGCCGGTGCAGCCGGCCAGCTGGGCTGGTCGGCCGGCTGCGCAGGAGCAGCAGCAGCACGCTGCTGCTGCTGTTTCTTCTTTGTGGGTTTGAGTTAGACCCCAAACCCTATTGGGTTTAAGTGAAACCCATTAACCCATTTACCCGAAAACCTATTAAACCCAATAACTTATATTAGTGGGTTTGGGTCGTGGATTCAAACCCGACCCGTTAAGAACCCAACCTGCATCCAAAACCCAAGAAAGGTAATATTATAGAAAACCCCCTGCTACTTTTTATTATTTGCATTTAAAATCTTTTTATTTCATATATAACCCTTTTTGCTATGATTTAGTATTCGGACGATATCTTGAGCATCCGGACTCCGATTTGGGCGATCCTAGAACCGTTGCGATCGTGGGAAAGAGAGCTACCTTCCCATGGCCAGTTTGTGAGTGTTTTTCTTTTATAAATTATATTTTATCATGTTTAGTACCTTGGTTGGTTGCCTAATTAATAAAACGTGATTATCGGTAAATCATTATAATTATTAAACACTAAATGTCATTGTTGGGAAATCCCTGTAGTCCCTGTAAGTAAAACATACTGATAGATAGATGATACCTGATCTGGATGATTGGCTAATTAACGAGATTTTCGAAGTTAATAATGTTCCTAAGTAAAACTAGTCTCTAAATTGATAATTAAAATAGAGTATTCTGTTTCATAATTTGGTGGCACCTACCGCATTCAGAATATAGGAATCGTTATTCTTATTAGCAGTAGTTGACACTCGAGTAGATGCTATTACCCCAGACGCGAACATTAGTATTTACACTATGACTTAGATATCCTATCACACGGGACACTGTTATCTCATGTACATGTAACGCCGTTACACAGATCCTCTTACACGCAACACTATGTCCCACCGGTACATAGATATACCGATTCACTAGACGTTGTCATTTCATTACTGCTACATGCATATTGTCACTCTGCCATGGATACGCGACACTGATAGTTCATGTGCTAGTATCACTGTTATACAGTTACTATGATACGTCACACTATTATTTCATATTCATGTGTATATATATTTATTGTTATCCTCGTTACATGGATTCTCGGCATCCCTGTTACACATGCATACATGGTTTCTCTATTCTTGTCATATGGATCACCGTTCATATTGCATGTCATACTCATGTATTCATGTTACATGATTGTTTCCCGTTACATCTATTGATATTCTTGTTATGGATATTCCCGTTACTGGACATGAGAGCTGTTGATATGCGATATGTGGAATCCCACATCTATTGTTCCCATTTCCCGTTATATTGTTCCCGTTTCCCGTTATATTGTTCTATGCTATCAACAGAGCTCAGGTCCGGTTATCATGTTACCCGTATCATGTACTGTATTTGTTCTTGTGACATTGTATAAGTGACATATCAGATCATAAAGCTAACTTGGGTATGGGGGAGACTCGACGGTTGATTAGATCTTATCGGGTGATGTACTGGATCCATATTGTTCTCCCACTGCAGGGGACGGTAGTGCTACCTACCAATTGCTCCATGAGCTTCCGTTACTTGATTATTGTTCTCCTCTTAGCGAAGGGCCTTGGTCTCAGCAGCCAGGGGTATGTTTAAGGACGTGATCCCGGGTATGCACGGGATACACCTACCCGAGAAGAACTCCTCGACCATGGGTTTCTAATTAACATAATAAAACAATATACACAATAGTGACGTCGGGAACACTTGTTATTTGGTCACTCTCTCGTTTGGATAATAGTACCCGTAGGCCATGTCCGGATGGGTTCGACTGGAGTGCGGGCTCCAGTATGAACTGCTAGTGGTATGGGACACTGGAAGAGATTGATTATACTACCAGGTGGTACTGATTGCCACTATTGTATAAATAACATGACTTGCCTGATACATGTCTTCTATTGTTTAGTTATACATGTTCCTCTACCCGACCATTTCGCCGTTATCATGTTACCTGTATATGTTGTTACCTTACCTGTTTCATGCTATACATTCTGTGGTGGCATCCTACTCATGTACATGTATATCTGTTACTTTGCCTGGTACATGTTACTCTTTCTGTGGTGGCATACTACGCATGTTCTGCATTGCATCTATTCTGTTTTCATATGCCCACCTGCATGTTCATATTGCATATGCCCACCTGTATGGTCACTGCTATCACGTCACCACTAGACGACAGTATTTATGATATAAACCGGACACGCCTAAAGACATGACCAGATGATAACCGGCTAGGTAGTGATGGTATTAAAAGATAACATGCTTATATCTTTCATGTTTAGATACTTCTGCTGCTACTTATATGCTTATTATATGCTTAGGATATGGTATCACTATTACCACAGCATGTATTATCTATTATTATTGTACTTGTATTACTATAGTACATATTATTGCCTCCTTTATTTTACCACTCACTAGGTCGCTTTCTGACGACCCTGGGTTTGCATGCCCAGGTTGGAGATCTGAGCTACCGTATTATCAGATAGTGCCTTGGAGTCACATAGGAGATTCCTCATCGAGACTCTTTATAGGTATCTTGGTGATTTATTTTTGTTGTCTCATTTATCCCTGTTTTTATATCTGTTATGATCACTAACCCCTTTCTGCAGGTATTCTTGTACTTATTTCCTGCTGGAACCATTATGTCTATGGAGGTGATTCCCTGTACTGAGGCTTAACGTACGCGTGAGGTTGTTTTCACCTCGCGTATGTACGTCGCCATAACGTCCTCGTACCTGCGGGATCGGGGCGTTACAGAGTGGTAACAGAGCCTAGGTTCACACTTGGTGTGGGTAACCACCTGGGTCAATACTCGGGCTCTTGCCAGCAGTACAATCAGATTCAGATTCCAACTTACCTGTATCTGAATTTGGGGATTCCAGCAACGAGTACAAGAATACCATGTTATTGACAATTCATTCCTCGACTCTTGTGTATTCCGTACTGACAGTTGTCCACCAGAATATCCGATTTCCTTCTTGCTTTCTTTTCATCTTCTTGTTTCCAATCCGTTAGTTATGCGTTTACTATCATACTTCTCCATCCCGCGTTCCTTAGAGATAGCAGAGTGCGCAGCGGAAGTGTCGTGGACCCGTAACATTTCGACTTTGGGGTTGAAAATATTGTTCTCACACCTGATTTAAAATTTCGAGGATGAAATTTTTTGTAAGGTGGGGAGAAATGTAACCCCCTGATCCCTGGTGTACGTATCGCAGTATCAGTACGCGATACGGCGTATAATATTGATTTGATCTCTGTGGTAGTCTGATTGAGCTGATTTCAGTTTCAAAAATTATTTTCTAATATTTTAGATTTTTTCAAGATTTTCTGGAATTTTCTGGATTATTTTGGAAAATCTCCGTAGTCGGTGTCGACCGATACCGATAAGCGACTTTACGATTTTTAATTCATAAATGGAGTTGTATTTTGAGAATCCGCTTTCACCATGTGTTTTAGAATCATATTATCTATGTTAGAGTATTTTTGAGGATTTTTCAGAATTTATCAAAAATCGGGCTAAACTGGTGTCGCCCGGTATCGGCGGTACACTCCAGGATTTTTAACTTACAAATCGGACTTTATTTCATGAATCTGATTTCATATTCCTCTTCTATGTAATATTCTCTATTTTCTATAATTTTTGAACACCGTTCGAGGCTAGTCAAATTTTGGACCAAATGAAATAATATTAATTTAATTATTTTAAAACCTTTTTTTTTCTTTCTTTTTTTTCCACTTCTTCTCTTCTCTGGCTTTTTCCAGCGACTTCCTCCCACCGCCTTTCATCACCGCCTTCCTCTCTTTCCTTTAAATCCTCTCCCTCTCTCTCAACTCTCTCTCTCGTTCACACACCTAGCGCCCCCAGCTCCAGCACCCCAACGCCACCCGCGCTCGCGGCCAGAGGTGGCCGTGCGCCACCGCGCCGCCGGCCAGGGCGCCGTCGGCCTCACCTTCTTCCTCTTCTTCTTCTTTTTCTTTTCTCTGTTTCTTTCCCTTCCTCTCTCTTTTTCCTCTCTCTCCCTCACCCTCTCTCTCTCATGCTCGGCCGGAGCCGAACCGTCGCCGGCAGGCCGGCCGGCTGCGCAGGAGCAGCAGCAGCAAGCTGCTGCTGCTGCTGTTTCTTCTTTGTGGGTTTGGGTTAAACCCAAACCCTATTGGGTTTAAGTGAAACCCGTTTACCCGAAAACCCATTAAACCCAATAACTTATGTTAGTGGGTTTGGGTCGTGGATTCAAACCCGACCCGTTAAGAACCCAACCCGCATCCAAAACCCAAGAAAGTTAATATTATAGAAAACCCCCTGCTACTTTTTATTATTTGCATTTAAAATCTTTTTATTTCATATATAACCCTTTTTGCTATGATTTAGTATTCGGACGATATCTGGAGCATCCGGACTCCGATTTGGGCGATCCTGGAACCGTTGCGATCGTGAGAAAGAGAGCTACCTTTCCATGGCCAGTTTGTGAGTGTTTTTATTTTATAAATTATATTTTATCATGT
Organism: Agave tequilana; assembly: GCA_038442645.1. Classification (NCBI taxonomy): domain Eukaryota; kingdom Viridiplantae; phylum Streptophyta; class Magnoliopsida; order Asparagales; family Asparagaceae; genus Agave; species Agave tequilana. Next base: position 44,237 of record JAVJIF010030678.1, read on the forward strand.
TTAGTATCTTGGTTGGTTGCCTAATTAATAAAACGTGATTATCGGTAAATCATTATAATTATTAAACACTAAATGTCATTGTTGGGAAATCCCTGCAGTCCCTGTAAGTAAAACATACTGATAGATAGATGATACCTGATCTGGATGATTGGCTAATTAACGAGATTTCCGAAGTTAATAATGTTCCTAAGTAAAACTAGTCTCTAAATTGATAATTAAAATAGAGTATTCTGTTTCATAATTTGGTGGCACCTACCGTATTCAGAATATAGGAATCGTTATTCTTATTAGCAGTAGTTGACACTCGAGTAGATGCTATTACCCCAGACGCGAACATTAGTATTTACACTATGACTTGGATATCCTATCACACGGGACACTGTTATCTCATGTACATGTAACGCCGTTACACAGATCCTCTTACACGCAACACTATGTCCCACCGGTACATAGATACACCGATTCACTAGACGTTGTCATTTCATTACTGCTACATGCATATTGTCACTCTGCCATGGATACGCGACACTGATAGTTCATGTGCTAGTATCACCGTTATACAGTTACTATGATACGTCACACTATTATTTCGTATTCATGTGTATATATATTTATTGTTATCCTCGTTACATGGATTCTCGGCATCCCTGTTACACATGCATACATGGTTTCTCTATTTTTGTCATATGGATCACCGTTCATATTGCATGTTATACTCATGTATTCATGTTACATGATTGTTTCCCGTTACATTTATTGATATTCTTGTTATGGATATTCCCGTTACTGGACATGAGAGCTGTTGATATGCGATATATGGAATCCCACATCTATTGTTCCCGTTTCCCGTTATATTGTTCCCGTTTCCCGTTATATTGTTCTATGCTATCAACAGAGCTCAGGTCCGGTTATCATGTTACCTGTATCATGTACTGTATTTGTTCTTGTGACATTGTATAAGTGACATATCAGATCATAAAGCTAACTTGGGTATGGGGGAGACTCGACGGTTGATTAGATCTTATCGGGTGATGTACTGGATCCATATTGTTCTCCCACTGCAGGGGACGGTAGTGCTACCTACCAATTGCTCCATGAGCTCCCGTTACTTGATTATTGTTCTCCTCTTAGCGAAGGGCCTTGGTCTCAGCAGCCAAGGGTTTGTTTAAGGCCGTGATCCCGGGTATGCACGGGATACACCTACCCGAGAAGAACTCCTCGACCATGGGTTTCCAATTAATATAATAAAACAGTATACACAATAGTGACGTCGGGAACACTTGTTATTTGGTCACTCTCTCGTTTGGATAATGGTACCCGTAGGCCATGTCCGGATGGGTTCGACTGGAGTGCGGGCTCCAGTATGAACTGCTAGTGGTATGGGACACTGGAAGAGATTGATTATACTACCAGGTGGTACTGATTGTCACTATTGTATAAATAACATGACTTGCCTGATACATGTCTTCTATTGTTTAGTTGTACATGTTCCTCTAACCGACCATTTCGCCGTTATCATGTTACCTGTATATGTTGTTACCTTACCTGTTTCATGCTATACATTCTGTGGTGGCATCCTACTCATGTACATGTATATCTGTTACTTTGCCTGGTACATGTTACTCTTTCTGTGGTGGCATACTACGCATGTTCTGCATTGCATCTATTCTGTTTTCATATGCCCACCTGCATGTTCATATTGCATATGCCCACCTGTATGGTCACTGCTATCACGTCACCACTAGACGACAGTATTTATGATATAAACCGGACACGCCTAAAGACATGACCAGATGATAACCGGTTAGGTAGTGATGGTATTAAAAGATTACATGCTTATATCTTTCATGTTTAGATACTTCTGCTGCTACTTATATGCTTATTATATGCTTAGGATATGGTATCACTATTACCACAGCATGTATTATCTATTATTATTGTACTTGTATTACTATAGTACATATTATTGCCTCCTTCATTTTACCACTCACTAGGTCGCTTTCTGACGACCCTAGGTTTGCATGCCCAGGTTGGAGATCCGAGCTACCGTATTATCAGATGGTGCCTTGGAGTCACATAGGAGATTCCTCATCGAGACTCTTTATAGGTATCTTGGTGATTTATTTCTGTTATCTGATTTATCCCTGTTTTTATATCTGTTATGATCACTAACCCCTTTCTGCAGATATTCTTGTACTTATTTCCTGCTGGAACCATTATGTCTATGGAGGTGATTCCCTGTACTGAGGCTTAATGTACGCGTGAGGTTGTTTTCACCTCGCGTATGTACGTCGCCATAACGTCCTCGTACCTGCGGGATCGGGGCGTTACAGTAGCAATTTATTTTTAATTCCATATCATTTGTCATTAGATTAGTCATACACCTATTCACCCCCTATAGGTCTATTTTCACCTAATTCCTAAGATAATCTTAATTTTCTTAAAAATAAATCAAAACTATTTATCTTGTTTCAAAAAGTTTTGTAAAAATAAAAGAAAAGAGTTTTTTTTATACAAAAGAAAATTTTAAAAAGTTCTCAAAAAAGTGTGATAGAAAGAAGATATAAAACTGACTATGTTAGTAAGCCCTCCCCAACACTTATCTCATGCATTGTCCTCAATGCATCGTTAATGTATACATACATGAAACAAATGGAGAGAGAAGAAAAATTACCTGATGGTGGTGGTTCCGGTGGTGGCCTAATTGGTCTAAGCGTTGCTACCCAATCAAGATATCATGGATCTTACAGAAACCCAACAATGACCGCTCTAATACGACCCAGTAAAAGAATGATTGAATGAATGGTCTTATTGAAAATTATCCCCATCTAATTTCTAATTTTTAAAAATAATTATTGAGTCATTTTCTTCAACATCCTTGTCCAACAATGAAGTGTGATTTTGGAAGATGATTGATTTGGACTCAAATAGAACAGGACAAAAAACTGACACCGACTCAGGAATTTGACTCAGATCAAGTCGAGAATCAACAATGAGAGTCGCAATTGGTTCAAAAATGGGGTTCAAACCAAAGAATTGATGTTCACATACTTTCCCCAGCAATGAAGCGTGATCATAAGAGATTGGTGATTCCATTTCAACATGTACTAGTATAGGATTCAATATTGACTCCGGAATAGAGAAAAAATCTGGTAAAAATACCGGGATCATTATTGAATCAAAAAGTGAAATGGAATCACTAACATGAGATTCGGGATCACATTCATGTTCAATTTCAATTTCAGGAAAGGGAAAACTTGCCAGAATGTTAAGGCGATTTTCATAACTTGGAGTTTTGTCAAGTTCAAATGTGCGTTCTGAAATTAAATCTTGATTTCCAAAATAACATGATTCTTGGGTCCAATCGGTAGAGTTAGGGATATAAGGATTGGTCAAAGGTTGGCAAGAAAGACTTTCCTCGCTATCATTGATCAAATCGCTCATTATTGAGTCTAACCTACCTATATGCAGGGTAACAAAATTTTGAGTCTGAATCATGTCTTCCATACTTTTTGTAATTGGTTCTTCTTGAAAAAGTGAGTATGGAAGTTGATTTTGAAAATTGTGGTGAAATTGTGAGTCCATCGGATTTTGCGATTGCTGCTCGGACTCACGCAAGAGATCCATACTCAAGTCCAGTATTGATGGTTGTTCATTTTGAATCGGTGAGACTGGAAAAGATGAGTAGGACTCTTAAAAATTTGGCTGAGATGATGAGTCCAACATATTTTGATATCGTTGCAGTTTTTCACAAAAGACTTCCAAACGCTTTTCTAGCTCAGATCTTCTTCAATTGGATGTTCTAGAAAATGAGTATATGGAGTTGATTTGGAAAGGATTGTGAATTGAGCAAATTTTAAATTTATTGTTGGAACTCAAGCATGGCTTCCATACTCTTTTCCAAATTAGATTTTTCTTCGATTGGTGGAACAGGAAAAGGAGGATATGGATCCAAATCGGGGAATAAAAATTGTGGACAAGGTGGTTAATAATTTGACTCAGGAGAGGTGAATCCCCATGAACTCTGTGAAGAGTTAAAATTATTTTGAAAATTATAGTAATAGGATTGGGGATACAGTCATATTGAGTCGGATAATCCCAACCCGGCATATATGACTGGTCATGTTGTACATAGCCGGGTCGGAATTATTCGAGTCAAATGAGATCGGGGTAAAATCTAGATTCATATTATGATTGAAAAAGTTATTGTTGTTAAAATCTATTTCATAATTTACGAAAAAGAAAACAAACAAGCAAGCAAGCAAACAAACAAAGAAAAAGAAAACAAGCCTATGCTAGGGTTGACTTAGACCTAGACGACTCCTAATTGGTTAGACTGTCCACGGGGGGTACATTGTCAGAATCTGACCACGAGTTAATCGGCCAGGTAGGGGCAAGATCAGTGGAAGGTATCCGTGCCGAAGCAACGGGTCTAATTATGCCAAACCACTGTTCTTCGAGGTTCCGCCTCTCAATCCCCAACCTTAGACGCCGATTTAACAAGAGTCAACTTCTAACAACTTTCCCCTTAGGTCAATCTCTTAAATGAGTCCGAGATGTTCCTAGGAGCCAACGTCTAGCAAATTTTATTTAGGCTTGGGTTGTGTGAGTGAGGAGGTAATTTTTGGGCTAAGGGAGGGTAATGACTTCCCCACCTTATGTTGTCTTGGGTTTTGCCCTTAAGTTTAATTTGTGCAAGTATGCAATATAGATAAGAATGAACACAAAAAAGTGAGTAAATCATTGAAATGTTTGTCCTAACTATATGCAATGCAATATGTACACCTCCGTTAAGATCACAACAACACAAGAACAAAATGTAGTATATTGGAATGAAAATTGACACGTGCCTAGATGCAAATGTCTAAACCGTTTATAGTGCACATGTAACAAATATTAGCAACAGAATATAAAAATATATAAGAATTTAACCAACCACACAAGAGCAAGTGTGGACGTCTCCAATGCTAAAGAATTTGAACTGCACACCAAAAACAAAGAAGAAAAGTTAATAAAAACGTGAAATTAAACCGTTCCTATCCCCGGCAACGGCGTCAAAATTTGATCGGGGCAAAACTGTGCACAAAAAGTGTATGTTTTAAAATCGATATTTAAAGTGTGTGTGCTTTGGCTTCCTCGATACTTCCGTTATAGCATAGAGGCTAAAACGAGTCAAATTCATAAGGACGGAAGGCGATAGAAGCTTACACGATATGTTCACGTGTATGTTAAAAGTTCTTCAATGTTTGAAAGAATGAAAAGAAAAGAAAATAAAGATTGAAAAGAGAAGTACGGTGAAACACAAAGAAGTAGGAAACATAGAAGAATTTTTTTTTGTGATTTTGTTTGTATATCTAAAACAAAGTGAAAAATAAAGAAAACTTGTGGCTATTAACTACTAATGACTCCACCGTGATAGTTGCCTCAAATGTATCATTGGTCATCACTAGTCCTTGGTTCAAGAGCTTTTTAAAGCATGACCCATATGTTAACTCATCACATCCAAAATCAACAAAACATGTGCAAGTTACACTTAAATCATCAAAACTAAACAAGAGTAAGCATGGAGTAATGTAATGTTAGCTTGTTAGAGAGTTAAGATGTTAGAGTGTTAGATCCATCATCATGAGTCATCAATGGATCTTGCAAGAGCAAGGCCAAGTAGAAGCTATTAAATTCATGTGGATTATCAAGTAAGAAGTTAGACTAGTTAGTGGTTAGTAGTTAGTTGCCATAAGAGAAAAGATTAGCTAAACATGTAAAAGGAATTAGAGAGAAGAAAATAAAGATAGGTAAAGAAGAACCTTTCATAGATTGCCACCTTTTATTGCAAGTACTCTTGTTTTCTGCCATGTACCACTCTCTCTCCTATTACAAGATCTATCAAAATGGAAAATACAAAAGAAGAAGAACAACTAATCTAAACTATCCTAAACTACAACATGGAGAAGAAACTACCCTAACTCTCTGTATATCTCATTGAAGAACCCCAGGGGGTATATATAGGCACCAGGGAAAAGGGGGCCAGGGGGACAACCCTTGGCCCAAAGCACGGGCGCGGCCGCGCCAGTACGACTGCGAAAACGCAGCCCAGGCCGCGTTTCAGTGGCTGTACCTGGCGCGCCGCCTGCTGCGCGTCGCTCACTTGTCTCCCTATCGGCTGCATGTTTGGGCCCCTGATTTTGGGCCCCTGATTTTGATGAATCACCTCTCCAAAGTCAATGGCTATATTATAAGCCTTTAATCACCCATTAAATGGTGATTTAGGGTCTTCTTCTTCATTGCACATCATGGACCTAGAAACATGCAAGAGAGGTATTATTAGCAGAATTTAATATTAAATAAATGTGAAGATGTAGTATGAAATATGCAGTTTTAGAGACTAATCACCCGTTGAGTTAGAGCACCGGACCTTATGGGCAATCAAGCGGTTGAATTTCGACTTGATTAAGGCCGGTAACCTTCGAAAATTCCAAATTTCTGAATTGGAGGAGTTGAGAAATGAGGCCTATGAAAATGCTAAGATCACTAAAAATAGAGTTAAGATTTTTCATGATAAACACATCATAAGGAAAACATTTGTCCCTAAACAAAAAGTCTTACTCTATAATTCTAGGTTCATCTTTTTTCAGGAAAGTTAAAATCAAGATGGACTAGGCCATTCGTTGTAAAAACCGTGTTTTCACACAGTGCTGTAGAGATCAGTGACACCAAGAATGGAAATGACTTTAAGGTAAATGCTCAACGCCTTAAACCTTTATTGGAATCGGTGCCGGTAAATGAAACGGTTATGGGCCTTTTCGACCCAGCGTATCAGTAACTTTCCTCTCTTGCATTTTATTTCATGCATCTATACATTTCTTTCATACATTGGGAACAATGCATGAGATAAGTGTTGGGGAGGGCTTTAACATGACTAATATACCCCAAAAAATAAAATAAAAAAGAAATATATATATATAACTTTTTAAAAGAAAATAACAATATTTTGATACATTTTTTGTAAGAAATTAAGTCAATTTTACGGAATAAAAAAATCATAATTAGGATTTCTTATACTTGGTCAAAATAAGATGACTTGTTTGATTTTTAAGGTTAGGAAGAAAAATTGATGAAAGTAATCTAGTCTTGATCTTTACCTTGAAGAAATATGCACACCTTATACACTTACACACTTAGAGTTCAAAAATAAAGATTCTTAAGCCTTATTAAAAATATATATATATATGAAAAATAAACAAATCTAATTATTGATTAGCTAGGTGCTTTGGCCTAAGAAAGCCTTGGTATTTATGCAAAAGATAATTAGATAAGTTTATATATATATATATATATATATATATATATATATATATATATATATATATATATATATATATATATATATATATAAATCCTCTGATTAAGTTGGGTATTTGTGCCTCATGAAGCATAAGTATTCATGCCTAAAAGGGCTACAATTTATAAATAATATTCTTAGTTTCATGGCCTTGTCTGCTCGAGTGTTTAAGCCCTTAGGGGTGTTTTCTCACCTGGTGCCCTAAGACTGTCCGATTTGGGTGTCACCGACTAAAAGCTCGTTACATGGGCAGATTGAAAAGTCTAATAGAATTGAGGAATAAATACCACCAAAAATAAATATAAATAAGGCATAGGAGTTAATGCTAAAGAGCCCTTAGTCAAACTTCACGGTCACAAAGGTGCATTGACTTAGGGTAAAGTAATAGACTAGATGAGAAACATAATTTGACTCCTTACTTTAATTGATGACATGTTTTTGAATAGAGACTCAGTTTAGGAATGAATAATTTGATTTTCCTCTAAATTATAGATTACTTGAACTCTTACAATAATACCTCAAATATTTTCTATCTTTTTAAAATGCCTTTCGAAAAATAATAACATTTTTTTCTTTATGGATTTTGTGGGTGCAATCCACTGAAAATCCTCACGAGACAAAACTCGTCCTCTAGGGGTAACCTAAAGGTTTAACGGCTTGCTACACATGCTCAGTGCAATCGAGTAACCTGCGAAAATAGTCTAATAATTGATAAGGATTAGTTTGGATGTTTTGCTCGAGGGCGAGCAAAAGATAAGTGTGGGGGTGTGATCGGGCACATATATTGCATATATATTGTCACATTACCATGTGTATTATCTAATAAATCCTATTAATAAGTCTTATTTTTCATTATTAAGTGCAGGCCCATTGCTAAAGGAAAGAGAAGAGAAACGAGCCCAAAAGCCCATCGAAATTTTGACTTAATTCAGAATTAATTCGAAATCAGAAAATCATGACAAATCAGAGAGGTTGAAAATCGGTTAAAATAAATCTTCTCAAATCAAGTGGTTGAAGCGAAAGATCATAGACCGTTTCGTCAAATCCAGGAGCTGAAATGGGAAAACTAGCAGGAGATAAAGGGGAATCACCAAGAGAGGAAGCACCACCAATCAGGTGTGGCCATCTGGCCACACCATGGCCAAGGAAACGCGGCCAAAGCCGCGTTTTTGTATCTTAATTGAGATTGTTGGGGGAGCGTTTGCTCCCCCTATCTTCGTACGCCCTCCCTCGTTTGGTTTTTGCCTATAAATACTGTATTTTTCAGAGAAAAAGGGACCGAAAATTAGTTTAAATTTTTCTCTTTGTCTTTAGGGTTTAGGTTCTTTGTTAGATAGCATAGAGAAGCTGTATCTCTATTTTCTAATTGTAGTTCAGTCCAAATACCAGTGAGAGAGAGGAATAGAGTGACTGTAACCTGAAGATTAAAGTGACATCAATAAAGGATCAAGCTTTCTCTTCTACTACTCCAATTCACGGGTATGTCTTGTTTTATTTACATGTTTTATTTTTTATCATTTATGAGTAACTGAACTATCTTCTGAGCTCACTAATCAATCTCTTCTTCCTCTTTTCTCTTGATCGATTTTTATGAAAGCAATTTTCTTGAATCATAATAATACCTGAGTTGAATTTTGTTCTTGAAAGCACATGAGCATGTTTCTCTTTTTAACTTGGACATTCAAAGCACAAATATTTTAAAATCATTTTTATTCCATACTTGCTTCTTCGTGCTTGATGGTTTAACATTCTTTTTTTAAAGTGGTGTTAAGAAAGGTCTTAAGATTTTAACAAAACTATCTTATTTGTTTTACTTGAACATTAAAAGAAACTAAAGGTTTTTGCTTATAATAAAAGAGATGCACCAAAGTGTTCTTGAGATAAGTAATTAGTTGAGTATAGGATTAGTGAGCCCGAATCTTTTTCATAATTTAAATCACAACCAATTTACTCTCAAATCATTTTTAAAAAAAGATCATATTCTCCACAGCCTTTTCCTAGTTTTAAGTTTTTCTTTAAATCACTTCCCTTCTCTTCATTCTATCTTTCAATATAAAAAAAAACCAACACATTCTTTGTTCTCTAAACAAAAACATCGAAAAGCTTCTATTGCATTCCTCCTCGTGGACATGACCCGTTAGCCCAAAGTTAGACGGTAATTTTCATTGCTCTTTCAATTCGCAATCAGTACACATGGAGCGATTTACACACCACGTGATGTGGTGGGCATTACCTCTCGGGTCCGTGGGGGTACCTATTGGGTCCACAAGGAGCAGTGAATGGAGCAAAGTATCACACAGAGCGAAGTACACACCATATGATGTGGTGGGCATTATCTTTCGGGTTCATGGGGGTGCCTCTTGGATCCACAAACCGTATCCTATCAAGTACGCAAATGGTGTATGCAGCAAAGTATCACATGGAGCGAAGTACACACCACATGAGGTGGTGGACGTTACCTCTCAGGTCCGTGGGGGTACCTCTTAGGTCCATTACATCGTGACCATGGTTCTTAAGTTCTCATGTTCTCATGTTTCCATATTCTCCTATACCAGTACTCAACTAAACCCAGTATACAATATCAGCTATTCCAACAATAATAATGTCAGGAGCATATGTTATTTGGTCATTCCCCTATTCGAATGAAGGTAAACTGAATATCGGAGTTCGGATGTGCTCTACTGAAAGTACTGGTTCCAGCGTGAACTGCCAGTGAGATGTGACATTAATCGGGATCGATTAGAATAGTAAATGATACGGATTATTGTTATTGCTATTACTATTGTCATCCTAACATGACAATACCTTGTCCATCATTTGGGAAGTCCATGTTTTCAGTTTGGGTTTCCAGTTTATAACTCAGATCATTCCTGATATTAATATACCTGATACTGACTGACGCATGTACCATAGAAACATATACTGACTTGACTCCATTATTGGTCATATTTGCACAGACATAACATGACAACACTACTGATATACAAATTCTCAGCAACTCTAGTTATATATATCTAGTTGATGGTGAAGTAAGGTATATGGTATATACATGAGAGTTTTCTTATTTGGATGATTCCCTCGATGTACTAATCTCATGGAGCTGGAGATTAAGTTTATACAATTGATTTTGCCTATACGTACATTTTACATATGACATCTACATGTTCATACATGGTTACATGTTCAGTTTACATGTTTATATAAGCATGATTCCATTGGTGTATGCATGTGCACGCCACCTAGCTTTTATGTACTCGTTAGGTTGTATTCTGACAACTCTGAACCTGCATGTCCAGATTCTAGAGTATGAACATTGGTGAAGCTCCTGTTGTTGATTGGAGTGCGTAGCAGAAGCATAAACAGTCACAGGATTGGAACCTAGTGGAAGCTTGGAGACTTAGTAGTAGATCCTCCTGATACATTTCCTTTGATCAGCTCTCGAGATTTCTTTCCAGCTCATGAGCATCTACCAGTATCATATTTTGTAAATCTCTTGTAATTCATACTTTTGTACATTCCAGTAATGTAATATTCATATAATATTGGATCACATACTGTGATAACAATGTACTTGGCTTCAATGTTGGATGTATATTACCACTGTGTTTCTATACTCTGGTTTCTGACTGTACTGATATACTTAGTGTGTATACGTATGTGTATTTTACTCTATATTATACGTTGCAGTAGCATTTTCGTACCCAGTGGGGTGGGGTGTTACAGGTTGGTAGCAGAGCTTAAGTTGAGCTCTGCCACTGATTATGACTAAGAAGGTATACTTATTATGAGTATAAAAATGTATTTGATGTACCCTTTCTTGTCTCCGCTATAGTATAGGACTATACCGAGTCGATTCTCAGGGAGAGCTCGCGATAGAAGCTTTGACGTGTGGTAGTGAAGTGAACAAACGATAATTCTTCTATGCTAATAAAAATAATGAATCAAAAGAAAAACAAACTAAAGAAAAGATGGATATGTTCATGGTGGAAATCGTCGGAAAAGAAATCAAGAAGAGGATTTGGTATTCACAAGAAAAGGAAAGGAAACTTAAAGAAAGCAAACCATGACTAGCTTACCTTGCTAGCTTGCCAAGACTTACTAGACTCCTTGATAGCGAATGCATGCCTAATGTTGTCACTCCATCGGCATAGGATTTGTCTCGCGTGTTGACCTAATTACTTTCTCACTTTGAAGACGGTGGTTTAACCGTCGGAGAAGAGAAGATCATACAACTTGCAAGATGAACAAAGGCAATCACCCATGAGTTAGTGAATATGACAAGGCTAGGGATTAGCTAGTACATGGAGAAGAATTAGCTACAACAAGCCATAAGAAAAATACAAGAAAGCATGAAGTAAATTGCAAGAAGTAAAGCAATAAAGAAAGCAATTAAAGAATGCAAGAAAACTAGAACCAAGCTTCAAGTAGAGGAAGGAGGATGGATCAATCCTTGTTGCTTCAAGTTGTCATCCTTGATTACACAAGCTCTCTCCCTCACAATCACTCTCTTTTACATTGATTTCTAGGGAAGAAGAAGAGGGATCTAAAGAACAAAACCTAGAGAAAAATACATGAAAATTACAACAACTAAACTAATCTCCTCTCTTCTCCATTCCGTTTTTGTACGCAGATCCAAGTCCAGTATTTATAGCATGGGAGAGAACCTTCGAGAGCCTAGTTTGTTGCCACAAAATTCGGGGCTCAACAACCCTAAGATTGCCGCGCCCATGCCGCGGATCGCGGCTTGATCCTGGCCGTTGAGGTGGATCTTTCTGGTATAGTTCTGTTACGAGGTTGTTAGCCACGTGGTATATCTGGAATCTTCGTTTGTTGCACGGATTTTTCTAGATCTGGATTTGAATTTGGCTTTATCTTTAATCACTTAATTATGGTTAATTAAGTGATTATTTGGATATCTCTCCTTTAAGTGTGTACCTGCAAATATGTAGAGAAGAGGAGTAAAAATCACATATTTATTTGTAATATGCATGGGAATTATGATGTAAAATATGCAATATTGGATACCAATCACACCCCCACACTTATTCTTTTGCTCGTCCCGAGCAAAACAAAGAAAAAGAAAATCTAGACTAACAATTTATTTACACCACTTTCGCAGGTGACGCGATTGCACTGAGCATGTGCAACAAGCCGTTAAACCTCTAGGTTACCCTAGAGGAGGAGTGTTGTCTCCTGAGGGTTTTCAGCGGATTACACCCACAAAATCCAATAAGAAAGAAGACAAATGTTAGTGTTTTGAAAACGCATTTTGAATAAGAGACATGTTTACGAACTATTTTTGCAAAAATATAAGTGATCCTAGGTCATAAGTCCACCTATAATCATTCTTCCTTAAACTTAGTATCCATGCAAGATCTTGTTTTTAATTAAGGTAAGAATTCAAAATTAGATTGAATATTTTATCTTTCATAAAACCTAGATAATATGCACACCGTGCTCTGTGAAAATTTCTGGGATTCCAACCATCAAGCCATTTATTTATTTATATATATATTTTTCTGCTTTTTTCTTCCCTTAGTTTAGGCTTTCTAGTCTACCCTTGTAACGAGCCTTTAACCGATGACTCCCAAACCAGATGGTCTTAGGGCACCAGACGAGAAAACATCCCTCGGGTTTAAGGTCTCAAGTAGAAAAGGCCACGAAACTAAAGGGGATTATTTATAATCACCGTTAGGCGTGAATAATCATGCTTCTTGAGGCACAATTATCCAGCTTAATAAGTGAGATCACCGTTAGGCGTGAGTAACCATGCTTCTTGAGGCATAGTTATCCAGCTTAATAAGTGATCTATTATTTATATATTTTTTTTCTTTGTTTTTTTTTTATTTATATGGCATTTTTGGTCTTTGTCTCCATCCCAAGAAATGTGTAAGTGTAAAGTGCATATTATCTAAGGCAAAAAATTCAAGATAAAAATATCTCACCAATTTTACTTACTTAGCCTATAATTTTAAACAAGATCTATTACTTCAACTATGTTTAAGATGTCATAATTAAGGCTTTCTTAATTTCTAAGATACATCTTAATTTTCGTAAAAATAGATCAAAACTTTGTCTCTTATTTCAAAAAGTTTTTATTTTTTATTTTTTTATTTATTAAAAGAAGTGTAAAAGAAATAAAATCTAAAAACTCTAAGTTAGTAAACCCTCCCCCACACTTATTTCATGCATTGTCCTCAATGCATCATGATATATGTATGCATGAAACAAAAATGAAGAGGGAAGGAAAAAAATTACCTTAAGGTGGTGGTTCCGGTGGTGGTCTGATTGGTCCACGAAACATGGCCCAATCATCTTTTCTTTGGGTTTTCAGGAACCCACCAGAAATTTCAATAATATGACCCACAAAAATGATGTGTGCATTTAAGATTATTATGTACATTCCCCCATCTAATTTCCAAATTTTTAAAATAATTTCTGAGTTAAATTTATCAACTACCTTGTCCCAGAATGGAATATGAAATGATAGAACGGTTGACTTGGACTCGGAAAGGAACACCGACTCAGGGAAGTGAATGAAGTCAAGTAAAGGTTCAGGAGTCGGAATGGATTCAAGAACTGGGTCCAAGTCAAGAAAATGAAGCTCAAGTCTACATTCAGTTTCCCATGATGGAATGTGACTATCTAAGATTAGTGATTCAAGTTCAGGAAGGTTGGGAATCAAAACTGACTCTGAAATGTTACTCAAATTGGGTAACAAAACAGGAGTCATTAATGATTCAGGTATTTGAACTAAATCACAAACTTGAGGGTCAAAGTCACATTTCTCATTGAGTTCAATTCCACAAAATTGTGAACTTGCCAATTTGTCAATAGGATCTTCAAAAAGGTATAATTGGTCAAGTTCAACATGATCCTCAAAGATGGGTGATTCAACTTCATTGTGAATTGGGCAAGGATCCAAGGTTGACTCCGGGAAAAGATTGATGTGAGGTAGAGATACCGGAGTCATTATCGAATCAGAAAAGAGGATTGAATCACTAAGTTGGAGTTCAAGATCACATTCCTTATGTAATTCAATTTCAGAAAAATGTGAACTTGCCAATTTATCAATGGGATTTTCAGAAGTATGGAATTGGCCAAGTTCAATGTGATCATCATAAAATATTGGTGATTCAATTTCACAATGGATAGGTACTGGATTCAATTCTGACTTTGGAAATGGATTGAAATCAGGTAAGGATATGGAAGTCATGATTGAATCAGGAAGTAGATTTGAATCATCTGATGAAAGTTCAGGATCATAATCATGTTCAAGTTCAATTTCAGGGAAAGGAAAACTTGTCAAAATGTCAATTGGATCTGAAGTTTGGACAAATTCATTTGGTTGTGCTGAAATTGAATCTTGATTTCCAAAACAACATGATTCTTTGGCTCGGACAGAATGGTTAGTGACATTAGAAGAATGAGAATGAAGAGTTTGAATCATCAATTCTACATCACGATTACGAGTATTTCGAGTCTGAGCCAAGAATTCAAGCATCTTTTCACAATTCATTGGTTCATCATTTTGTGGAAAAGATGAAGTGTTATTTTGGAATTGGTGATGAAATTGTGAGTCAAAAATGTATGGTGATGGAAAAGTGGACTCACACAAGAAATCTTTACTCGTTTCCATGACAAATGGTTGTTCATTAGGAAAAGGTGGAACTGAGTAAGACTCTTGAAAATACTGTGGAATTGGAGGGGCAAATGTTTCTTGAAGTTGTTGCTCGACCCTTTGAAGATTAGCTTCTATACTCCTGAGTAACTCAGATTTTTCTTCAATTGGTGGTTCAGAAAAAGGAGTATATGAAGCGGATTCTGGAAATGAATATTGTGGATATTGTGGACTCGGTGAATATGGTGGAAAAGGAGGTTGATAATTAAACTCGGGGGACTGGAATCCCCAATGACTCGATGAAGAGTTGAAATTATTTTGGACATTATAATTGTTAGATGGGGGGTATGGGTCATATTGATTCGGATAAGGCCAACCCGGTGTATTTGGTTGGTGCATATTGTAAAACACCGGGTTGGAATTATCCGAATATGGAAATGGTGTGAAATATGGATTATTATTGAAAGAATTGTTGAATGCCATATCACACAATCACAAACAAAAACAAACAAACAAACAATCAAACAAAAGAAAAAAAAATTCTAACCTAAGTTAGGGTAGACTTAGACCTAGACGACTCCTAACTGATAGACTGTCCACGGGAGGTTCAGTGTAGACTCTAACCACAAGCTAATCAGCCAGGGAAGGGTAAGGTTGGTGGGAGGTTTTCCGTCCGGAGACGTTCCTTAATTAAGTAACCAGCAACCTTCGGGCTTTCGGCCCTCAACCCCTTTCCTAGACACTGATTTTGCAAGAGTTAAATTCCAACACTTTTCCCCCTTAGAATAATCTCCTAAATGAGTCCGAGATGTCCCTAGGGCCAACGTCTACTTTTTTAATTAAATTAGGCTTGGGTTAGTGAGTGCTTGAGATTGTGATTTTCGGGCTAAGGAAAGGGTAATGAACTCCCCCACCTTATCTTATTTACGGGTATGCCCTTAAAATTGATTTGTGCAAGTGTACAAGAAATATCACAAGGATTCACTCAAAGCATGAAAATCAAGCAAGAGATGATTCCTAGTCTATATGCAATGCTAAACGTACCTTGCCTCCAGCACTCTTCAACAGTAAAAGTAAAAGAATTGAAAGACACGTGCCTAGAAATGCAAGTGTCTAAACAATTTTTAACAATTTCAACCAACTGTTTACTGTTGTTTAATTAAGCAGGTATATGGTGCAGAATACAGAAAGTTAAGTATTGCAGAAGCTGTATCTTGCAGAGCTGAATACCCTGCAGAAAATTAATCAGTAGTGATCTCCTCTTTGCCGCGTTTCCACGGCAACTGCCGCGGATCCGCGGCAATTTGGAGGGATCCTGGGCTCTGCTTTCTTGAGCAGAGGCCCAGGTCCACTTATATGTTTCTGCACTGAAGATTTTCCTATTTCTTGAACCTGTAACCTGCAACAGAGAAGAAGAATCGTTTAGTACTTCACTTTAAACCAAAAAAATACGTTGCTCTCCCCGGCAACGGCGCCATTTTGATTATGACTAAGAAGGTATACTTATTATGAGTATAAAAATGTATTTGATGTACCCTTTCTTGTCTCCGCTATAGTATAGGACTATACCGAGTCGATTCTCAGGGAGAGCTCGCGATAGAAGCTTTGACGTGTGGTAGTGAAGTGAACAAACGATAATTCTTCTATGCTAATAAAAATAATGAATCAAAAGAAAAACAAACTAAAGAAAAGATGGATATGTTCATGGTGGAAATCGTCGGAAAAGAAATCAAGAAGAGGATTTGGTATTCACAAGAAAAGGAAAGGAAACTTAAAGAAAACAAACCATGACTAGCTTACCTTGCTAGCTTGCCAAGACTTACTAGACTCCTTGATAGCGAATGCATGCCTAATGTTGTCACTCCATCGGCGTAGGATTTGTCTCGCGTGTTGACCTAATTACTTTCTCACTTTGAAGACGGTGGTTTAACCGTCGGAGAAGAGAAGATCATACAACTTGCAAGATGAACAAAGGCAATCACCCATGAGTTAGTGAATATGACAAGGCTAGGGATTAGCTAGTACATGGAGAAGAATTAGCTACAACAAGCCATAAGAAAAATACAAGAAAGCATGAAGTAAATTGCAAGAAGTAAAGCAATAAAGAAAGCAATTAAAGAATGCAAGAAAACTAGAACCAAGCTTCAAGTAGAGGAAGGAGGATGGATCAATCCTTGTTGCTTCAAGTTGTCATCCTTGATTACACAAGCTCTCTCCCTCACAATCACTCTCTTTTACATTGATTTCTAGGGAAGAAGAAGAGGGATCTAAAGAACAAAACCTAGAGAAAAATACATGAAAATTACAACAACTAAACTAATCTCCTCTCTTCTCCATTCCGTTTTTGTACGCAGATCCAAGTCCAGTATTTATAGCATGGGAGAGAACCTTCGAGAGCCTAGTTTGTTGCCACAAAATCCGGGGCTCAACAACCCTAAGATTGCCGCGCCCATGCCGCGGATCGCGGCTTGATCCTGGCCGTTGAGGTGGATCTTTCTGGTATAGTTCTGTTACGAGGTTGTTAGCCACGTGGTATATCTGGAATCTTCGTTTGTTGCACGGATTTTTCTGGATCTGGATTTGAATTTGGCTTTATCTTTAATCACTTAATTATGGTTAATTAAGTGATTATTTGGATATCTCTCCTTTAAGTGTGTACCTGCAAATATGTAGAGAAGAGGAGTAAAAATCACATATTTATTTGTAATATGCATGAGAATTATGATATAAAATATGCAATATTGGATACCAATCACACATTTTGATTATGACTAAGAAGGTATACTTATTATGAGTATAAAAATGTATTTGATGTACCTTTTCTTGTCTCCGCTATAGTATAGGACTATACCGAGTCGATTCTCAGGGAGAGCTCGCGATAGAAGCTTTGACGTGTGGTAGTGAAGTGAACAAACGATAATTCTTCTATGCTAATAAAAATAATGAATCAAAAGAAAAACAAACTAAAGAAAAGATGGATATGTTCATGGTGGAAATCGTCGGAAAAGAAATCAAGAAGAGGATTTGGTATTCACAAGAAAAGGAAAGGAAACTTAAAGAAAACAAACCATGACTAGCTTACCTTGCTAGCTTGCCAAGACTTACTAGACTCCTTGATAGCGAATGCATGCCTAATGTTGTCACTCCATCGGCGTAGGATTTGTCTCGCGTGTTGACCTAATTACTTTCTCACTTTGAAGACGGTGGTTTAACCGTCGGAGAAGAGAAGATCATACAACTTGCAAGATGAACAAAGGCAATCACCCATGAGTTAGTGAATATGACAAGGCTAGGGATTAGCTAGTACATGGAGAAGAATTAGCTACAACAAGCCATAAGAAAAATACAAGAAAGCATGAAGTAAATTGCAAGAAGTAAAGCAATAAAGAAAGCAATTAAAGAATGCAAGAAAACTAGAACCAAGCTTCAAGTAGAGGAAGGAGGATGGATCAATCCTTGTTGCTTCAAGTTGTCATCCTTGATTACACAAGCTCTCTCCCTCACAATCACTCTCTTTTACATTGATTTCTAGGGAAGAAGAAGAGGGATCTAAAGAACAAAACCTAGAGAAAAATACATGAAAATTACAACAACTAAACTAATCTCCTCTCTTCTCCATTCCGTTTTTGTACGCAGATCCAAGTCCAGTATTTATAGCATGGGAGAGAACCTTCGAGAGCCTAGTTTGTTGCCACAAAATCCGGGGCTCAACAACCCTAAGATTGCCGCGCCCATGCCGCGGATCGCGGCTTGATCCTGGCCGTTGAGGTGGATCTTTCTGGTATAGTTCTGTTACGAGGTTGTTAGCCACGTGGTATATCTGGAATCTTCGTTTGTTGCACGGATTTTTCTGGATCTGGATTTGAATTTGGCTTTAGCTTTAATCACTTAATTATGGTTAATTAAGTGATTATTTGGATATCTCTCCTTTAAGTGTGTACCTGCAAATATGTAGAGAAGAGGAGTAAAAATCACATATTTATTTGTAATATGCATGGGAATTATGATGTAAAATATGCAATATTGGATACCAATCACACCCCCACACTTATTCTTTTGCTCGTCCCGAGCAAAACAAAGAAAAAGAAAATCTAGACTAACAATTTATTTACACCACTTTCGCAGGTGACGCGATTGCACTGAGCATGTGCAACAAGCCGTTAAACCTCTAGGTTACCCTAGAGGAGGAGTGTTGTCTCCTGAGGGTTTTCAGCGGATTACACCCACAAAATCCAATAAGAAAGAAGACAAATGTTAGTGTTTTGAAAACGCATTTTGAATAAGAGACATGTTTACGAACTATTTTTGCAAAAATATAAGTGATCCTAGGTCATAAGTCCACCTATAATCATTCTTCCTTAAACTTAGTATCCATGCAAGATCTTGTTTTTAATTAAGGTAAGAATTCAAAATTGGATTGAATATTTTATCTTTCATAAAACCTAGATAATATGCACACCGTGCTCTGTGAAAATTTCTGGGATTCCAACCATCAAGCCATTTATTTATTTATATATATATTTTTCTGCTTTTTTCTTCCCTTAGTTTAGGCTTTCTAGTCTACCCTTGTAACGAGCCTTTAACCGATGACTCCCAAACCAGATGGTCTTAGGGCACCAGACGAGAAAACATCCCTCGGGTTTAAGGTCTCAAGTAGAAAAGGCCACGAAACTAAAGGGGATTATTTATAATCACCGTTAGGCGTGAATAATCATGCTTCTTGAGGCACAATTATCCAGCTTAATAAGTGAGATCACCGTTAGGCGTGAGTAACCATGCTTCTTGAGGCATAGTTATCCAGCTTAATAAGTGATCTATTATTTATATATTTTTTTTCTTTGTTTTTTTTTTATTTATATGGCATTTTTGGTCTTTGTCTCCATCCCAAGAAATGTGTAAGTGTAAAGTGCATATTATCTAAGGCAAAAAATTCAAGATAAAAATATCTCACCAATTTTACTTACTTAGCCTATAATTTTAAACAAGATCTATTACTTCAACTATGTTTAAGATGTCATAATTAAGGCTTTCTTAATTTCTAAGATACATCTTAATTTTCGTAAAAATAGATCAAAACTTTGTCTCTTATTTCAAAAAGTTTTTATTTTTTATTTTTTTATTTTTATTTATTAAAAGAAGTGTAAAAGAAATAAAATCTAAAAACTCTAAGTTAGTAAACCCTCCCCCACACTTATTTCATGCATTGTCCTCAATGCATCACGATATATGTATGCATGAAACAAAATGAAGAGGGAAGGAAAAAAATTACCTTAAGGTGGTGGTTCCGGTGGTGGTCTGATTGGTCCACGAAACATGGCCCAATCATCTTTTCTTTGGGTTTTCAGGAACCCACCAGAAATTTCAATAATATGACCCACAAAAATGATGTGTGCATTTAAGATTATTATGTAGATTCCCCCATCTAATTTCCAAATTTTTAAAATAATTTCTGAGTTAAATTTATCAACTACCTTGTCCCAGAATGGAATATGGAATGATAGAACGGTTGACTTGGACTCGGAAAGGAACACCGACTCAGGGAAGTGAATGAAGTCAAGTAAAGGTTCAGGAATACTTTACTTGACTAAGAAGGTATACTTATTATGAGTATAAAAATGTATTTGATGTACCCTTTCTTGTCTCCGCTATAGTATAGGACTATACCGAGTCGATTCTCAGGGAGAGCTCGCGATAGAAGCTTTGACGTGTGGTAGTGAAGTGAACAAACGATAATTCTTCTATGCTAATAAAAATAATGAATCAAAAGAAAAACAAACTAAAGAAAAGATGGATATGTTCATGGTGGAAATCGTCGGAAAAGAAATCAAGAAGAGGATTTGGTATTCACAAGAAAAGGAAAGGAAACTTAAAGAAAACAAACCATGACTAGCTTACCTTGCTAGCTTGCCAAGACTTACTAGACTCCTTGATAGCGAATGCATGCCTAATGTTGTCACTCCATCGGCGTAGGATTTGTCTCGCGTGTTGACCTAATTACTTTCTCACTTTGAAGACGGTGGTTTAACCGTCGGAGAAGAGAAGATCATACAACTTGCAAGATGAACAAAGGCAATCACCCATGAGTTAGTGAATATGACAAGGCTAGGGATTAGCTAGTACATAGAGAAGAATTAGCTACAACAAGCCATAAGAAAAATACAAGAAAGCATGAAGTAAATTGCAAGAAGTAAAGCAATAAAGAAAGCAATTAAAGAATGAAAGAAAACTAGAACCAAGCTTCAAGTAGAGGAAGGAGGATGGATCAATCCTTGTTGCTTCAAGTTGTCATCCTTGATTACACAAGCTCTCTCCCTCACAATCACTCTCTTTTACATTGATTTCTAGGGAAGAAGAAGAGGGATCTAAAGAACAAAACCTAGAGAAAAATACATGAAAATTACAACAACTAAACTAATCTCCTCTCTTCTCCATTCCGTTTTTGTACGCAGATCCAAGTCCAGTATTTATAGCATGGGAGAGAACCTTCGAGAGCCTAGTTTGTTGCCACAAAATCCGGGGCTCAACAACCCTAAGATTGCCGCGCCTATGCCGCGGATCGCGGCTTGATCCTGGCCGTTGAGGTGGATCTTTCTGGTATAGTTCTGTTACGAGGTTGTTAGCCACGTGGTATATCTGGAATCTTCGTTTGTTGCACGGATTTTTCTGGATCTGGATTTGAATTTGGCTTTATCTTTAATCACTTAATTATGGTTAATTAAGTGATTATTTGGATATCTCTCCTTTAAGTGTGTACCTGCAAATATGTAGAGAAGAGGAGTAAAAATCACATATTTATTTGTAATATGCATGGGAATTATGATGTAAAATATGCAATATTGGATACCAATCAGCCACCTTCAGTACAATCAGTTGACAGATTAATGTGATATTAACATGCAATTGGTACAAGAATCATAAATATACATTCCAACTACAAATACAACTGTTATCTGTTCCTATTTCGAAACTTCATCCTTGCATCCTGAAGACCTCCTCTAAACTCCTTCCCATCTGTTCTTTTTCAGTATCATATCATATCCTACACCAACTCAGGCATGGAAAGGCAGGGAAACTATGATGAGTCTGGCCCATCTCAGAGTATTTTTGATATGGGAAATGATGATCTCATGACCAATATACAAAGAACATTAGAAACTCAGCAGAAACAAGTAGAGATTTTACATCAATGCCTATTGGTAACATCCTAGGAATACCATTCAGGAACTGTCTCGGAGTTCAGAAAGCTACAACCAACAATATTTGATGGTACTGAGAAATCATTAGATGCAGAACAATGGTTAATAAATACCATAGATTTGTTAAAGGCAGCCCGAGCTCCTGAGGAACATCAAGTAGAAGTGGTTAAGATCCGATTATG
The DNA here is from genome assembly GCA_038442645.1 of Agave tequilana. NCBI lineage: Eukaryota > Viridiplantae > Streptophyta > Magnoliopsida > Asparagales > Asparagaceae > Agave > Agave tequilana. The sequence goes on from JAVJIF010030678.1 coordinate 66,575, forward strand.
AGATATGGCTAGGACGTGGTTGTTGGCTGAAGAAGCAAGACTGGAAAAAACTATTACTTGGGACTAGTTTTCGAGGAGTTTTTATGACTGATTTTTTCCTAAGACAGCCTAGAAAGAGATGAAAGAACAATTTATTATATTACAGCAGAAGGATCGAACTGTCGATGAATATGCTGCGGAGTTTCTGAGACTCGGTCAGTTTGCCTCTTATATGGTATCCAGCGAGGATAATCGAGCAAATAGATTCCAACAAGATCTAAAGATGAACATCCAGATATTTCTTACACCCCAGCAACTGAAGACGTATTCTCAGGCACTTACTATTGCTCATGAGGTAGAACAGGGACTGGAGAAGAAGAATCAGGAAAAGATATGAAAGAAGGAGAAGAAGAATCAAGAGAAAATGCAAAAGAAACCTTTGCACTAGATAGAAAGTGAAGGCTCAATCAAACCACAAGGTGACTCTCTAATCCTCTGTCCTTCCCAACCTCCTGTTGAACAAATAACATCTGAATACTGTCGAAAAGCCCGAAAATTTTCAAGTCAACTACTGGAGAGCAAAAGGGTTATGTTTAATATGCATGTCTGGAAACCATATAAAGAAAAACTGTCCATTCGAGAGGACAAGAAACATTGTGCTTAATTCACTAGCACTTCCAGCCCCACCAATCAAAAGGGATTTAAGACTTGGTGGTAAAAGTACTTTACTTCCCTCATCACGGAATACCTCCACTCAAACACTGGAAAGATCAAGAGTCAGAGTAACTGGTAGGAAGAGACGGCTAAGATGATGGATGAACTGAGCTTACAAATGGTGTTCCAAATTCGGACCAAGGACCCTGAAGATGCTACCCGTAACTATTATCCTGTAATTTCCTATCTTGAGTGGGTGATCTTTCATAATATATATACTTACTTGTGTTACTTGTATGCATCTTATCTAGTTCTCGTGCTCATCTCACTTCTCTTGTGATAATTCTATTCCTTTTGTACTTAACTTCTTTCTTAACGAAATTGTGAGGACGCAATTTTTGCGAGGTGGGAAGAGTGTAATGCCCTGATTCCAGTATACGTATCATTTTCCTATTTTCAATGTTTTGATCGTACACAGTCATTTCATATATGTATTTTCCTCCGTTTGACCAGAAATTTTTGTACGAGACTCTGCACTGGCAACTAGATTCTACCCTAGAAATTTCATAATTTTTCTTTTTGAATAATTATTTAATTAAATATTTTCTCTCTCCTTCTATTTTCCCTTTTCTTTCTTTTCTAAATTCATTTCTTTTCCAATTTTTTTCATTTTTTATTTTTTATTTTTAGGGGATATTTACACATAACCCCCTAACAATCACATATTTTCATTTTCATTTCTTTTTCCTTTTTCTTTACTTTTTCTTTTTCTTTTTCTTTTCTTTCTCCATTTTTTTAGAAACTCACTTAGCTTCTCAAGGAAGCCAAGGCTTTGGCTTCTCAAGGAAGCCTCTCCCACTCTCCCTTATCTTCTCCCACACCAGCCTACACCATGGCTGGCCACTTCCACCTCCCTCCGCCCTTCCTCTCTCTAAAAAAAGCCATAAAAACCCTCCAAATAAATCTCGAAAAATTCTATAAAAATATCCTAACACCATGCCATGTTACTGCCATCATAAACTCCTCCATAGGCCCATACACACCCCTCCTAATTTTCCCTAATTTTTCTTCTCTCAAAAACACCCAAAAACAACACATTCTCACTCCTCTTTCCCACTTCTCTCTAAATTTTCTCACTCCTCCCTCACATCCACCATGGTCGGCTACTATAGAGGGATTCCTCTCTCTCTCTCCCCCCCTTTACCTCCCATAATTTTCCTCTATTTTCCCTCTTTTTAACAAACCCCTAAATGCTATTTTCTCTCCCCTCCTATGCTTTCTCTCTCTAGCATTCTCTCACCTCACCCCTCTTCCTCCTGGCCGGTTACCATAGGGAGGAATCTCTCCCTCTCCTCCACTTTAATACACTCACCACATCCCTAAAATCTGATCCTTTCTCTCTCTACACTACTTTCTCTCTCTAACTTACATTTTCCTTCATTTTATCTCTCTAAATCACTTCCCACACCACTCTCTTCCCTCCTATAGATCACAAGCCAGGACAAGGCCTCCCCTCACACCCACACACTTCCACACCCTCCTACGTGCACGTGCACACGCGCACGTGGTATCGGGTATTTTCACGATATAGGAGAGTACTCTTCACTTGTTGTATATGCGCACAGACACACGTGTATACATATATTTGTATACATGCATGCATATTTTATGTTCTAGGCATTTTTAAGAATTTCCTATAATTTTTAGAAATTATTTAGGCATTTGTATGAATTTTAGGAATTTTAGGAATTTTTTGTAAATTTATAGAATTTTTTCGTGTATTTAGAAATTATTTGTGTATTTTTATGAATTTCTTGTAATTTTTTGAAATTAATATATATTTTTCAGAATTACTGTATTTTGGGACTAACAGGGGCGCAGGTTGCAGGATAAGACCCTTGGGCGAATGGTCCTTCAGGATTATTGTCCGGGAGACCACTCTGTAGGCTATCAATGGTGTTAACGAAGCCTATACCCTTATGGGTTTAGTGGTAACCTAGCGGAGTGGACTAGCTATACATCATTGGAGATTTATAATATGGATTGTTATATGTGTTGTGTGTGGTATTAACATTATTTTCTGTAGGAACCCACTTGGCCTTCGGGCTCTATTAGACCTTATGGTCTCTTATTACAGCCCTCAGGGCACGTTAGACTGTCAAGTCTACTAGTTTCGCCCGGTTGGCGTATTTAGCGCTAGCGCTTTATTCACTAGACTCGTTAAGACGGAACTCTGTCGGATTTCAAACTTATAGTCTAAGTCGAGTCATTCTTGTAGCTCAGCCTAGCGCTTTATTGATTAAACATTGTTCGCTGAGTGTGCTCGTACTGCTTTACTCCGCTTGTATGTGCATAGCTATAATGCTACTTTTATACTATTTACTGGATACTGATACCTGATCCTGAATATACAATAGATACCTAATAATGAATATATGACATTATCACTGGATATTATCCTGACATCTGACTACTAACAATTATACTGATACAATGAACATGATACTATAACGCTGGACTGATTATAATACCTATTATTACCAGACAGACTGATATTCATGAACTCTTGAATTTTGGACAAGGGTATTTTCGTACTCCTGATATACTTCTGACTCTCGATACTCCTGATGCAAAGTCCTTTGGACTTCTTGATATAATACTATTTCTGTACTCTTGATATACTCCTGACTCTTGATACACTCCTGATACAAAGTCCTTTGGACTTCTTGATATAATACTCCTGAATACTGAATATTGTATTATTGAAACCTGAATATGGATATACTGTTACTACTGTTACTGATACATGTATGAGGAGCAAGGTACACACGGAGCGAAGTACACACCATGTGATATGGTGGGCGTTACCTCTCAGGTCTGTGGAGGTATCTCTTGGGTCCACAAGGAGCAGTGAATGGAGCAAAGTATCACACGGAGTGAAGTACACACCACATGATGTGGTGGGTGTTACCTCTCGGGTCCGTGGGAGTACCTCTTGGGTTTACAAACCATATCCTACCTGGTACGCAAATGGTGTATGGAGCAAAGTATCACACGGAGCGAAGTACACACCACGTGAAGTGGTGGGCATTACCTCTCGAGTCCGTGGGGGTACCTCTTGGGTGCATTACATCACGACCATGGTTCTCATGTTCTCATATTCTCATGTTTCCATATTCTCCTGATATCAGTACTTAACTGGGTCTAATATAACTATTCCAACAATAATAATGTCAGGAGCATATGTTATTCGGTCATTACCTTGTTCGAATGAACGTAAATCATATATCGGAGTTCGGATGTGTTCTACTGGAAGTACGGGTTCCAGTGAACTGCCAGTGGCATGGGACACTAGTGGGGATCAATTAGAATAACAAATGATACCGATTATTGTTATTGCCATTACTATTATCATCCTAACATGACAATACCTTGTCCATCATTTGGGAATTCATGTTTTCAGTTTGGGCTTCTAGTTTATAACTCAGATCATTCCTGGTATTGATACCACCTGATACTGACTGACGCATGTACCACAAAAATATATACTGATTGACTCCATTATTGATCATAATTGCACAGACATGACATGACAACGTTACTGATATACAAATTCTCAGCAACTCTAGTTGTATAGCTCAGTTGATGGTGAAGTGAGGTATATGGTATATACATGAAGGTTTTCTTGTTTGGATTATTCCCTCGATGTACTAATCTCATGGAGCCGGAGATTGAGTTTAAACAATTGATTTTTCCTACACGTACATTTTACATGTGACATCTACATGTTCATACATGGTTGCATGTTCATTTTACATATGACATATACTTGTCCATACATGTTTATATAAGCATGATTCCATTGGTGTGTGCATATGCACGCCAGTTGGCTTTTATGTACTCGTTGGGTTACATTCTAACAACTCTGGACCTGCATGTCAAGATTCTGGAGCTTGAACGTCGGTGAAGTTCCTGTTGCTGATTGGAGTGCGTAGTAGAAGCGTAAACTGTCCCAGGATCGAAACCTAGTGAAAGCTTAGAGACTTAATAACAGATCCTCCTGATATATTTTCTTTGATCAACTCTGGATATTCCTTTCCAGCTCGTGAGCATCTATCAGTATCATATCTTGTAAATCTCCTGTAATTCCTACTTTTGTACATTCTAGTAATATAATATTCATGCAACATTGGATCACATACTGTGATAACAATGTACTTGGCCTGTAATGTTAGAATGTATATTACCACTGTGCTTCCGTACTCTGGTTCCTGACTGTACTGATATGCTTAGCGTGTATGCGTACGGGTATTTTACTCTGCGTATATAAGTTACAGTAGCGTTTTGGGCGGGGCGTTACACTATAACAGGTGGATCACTATCCAGAGCCCGAGAAGCACCGCCACATCCTACAGTGTAACGGTCATCTCTCCCACTTGGAGATGAAACATGGCCATCTCGGGCCTTCATATGTCTATCAGAGTTAGCAGTAAGGGTCAATCCGGTCTCATCCACCTCAACTGAGAAAGAGTGAAAACCCCTGTCCATCTGACGTACTCGATGACACGATCATCCATCAGAACCCACTTCTGGCATGACCGTGAGTGATCTAATATCTCGATCACCTCAAGATCCTACAGTTTTGCTCATAAATGACAAATACTCAACTTTAATAAAGCACAATTTTAATATTCAAATTAACATTCACAAAGACATACTCAGCTCGAGTAGATTTGAGCATATCTGTGTATCCTATAAGTACAGAACATCAGAAGTAACTGCCCAGGGTCCATAAGTGCCTCACCTGCGCATACTTTCAAATTATTAGTAACAACTATAATAAAATTTATAAATCATTATTCTAAACTTGCATGATTTATTTATATACTAGCGTATTACATAAATAACCATACATATACATACTCAGTGAAAGATTACGGTGCTGGTTCATTGGGACACCTAGTCTTATTATGACCCTGTTGTTTGCAATTGCTATACCTATTGCATCTATGGCCTCGGGATTGAGGCTAGGGCAGAGGGGGGGGAGTGAGATAGGAGATCAGGTGTATGTGAGGGACACAGTGAGAAAGGGGGTTATAGAAGTGAGACCCATTCTAAATTAAATTCAGCTTGGGCAAAAAATTTTGTCAAGTGTTCTTTGTCCGGGGTTGCCACCCCCGGACAAAGAGCATAGGCAAAAAATTTTACGTAAGTCTGCTTTGTCTGGGGTTGCCAACCCCAGACAAAGCAATTTATTTTTGCTTTGTCCGTGGTTGGCAACCCTAGATAAAGCATTTTTAATTTTTTTTATTTTAGCTTTGTCTCGGATTACCGAACCCCAAACAACCCAAGTGCTTTGTCTCGGGTTGGCAATCCCGGACAAACCCAAAAATAAAAAAAATAACATGGGCTTTGTCTGGGGTTGCCAACCCCGAGCAAAGCACACTTGGGCAAAAAAAAACCCAATGTACGTTGTCTGGGTTGGTAACCCCGAACAAAGCCAAAAAAAGAAAATAATAAAATTTCTTTGTCTTGGGTTGGCAGCCCCGAACAAAGCACTAGACATGCAAAAAAAAAAAAGAAGCTTCGTCTAGGGTTGCCAATGCTAGATAAAGAAAAAATGGCCCCCCCACTAGCGCGGGCGCCATGCTAGTAGGGTGAACCGCCTCTCTGCCGACGTGGCGTGTCAGAGGTCAATTTTTTGAATAACTTTTAGGAGAGGTCGATTTTTGAAATTATTTATTAAAAAGGTTTTTTTTGAATAAGTGCACTTATCCATATAAATGTTTCTGTTTTTCTTTTGTAGGCTTTTATTATATGATAACTTAATGAAATAAAATGTGAAGATGCTAAAAAAAAGTTAGACTTTAACTAGTTATGTTAAAAGCTCAAAAGCAACAAATATATTGTAAAAAAACGAGAAAAGAAAACAAAATTTCTACATGAAATTGTAAGAAGACACATGGATGCAGAAAGATATGTTGTAACTGTAAAAACTCTATAAAGTATCTATAAAAAAGAGAAAATAGTTAAAAGACTTTTCTTTTTTACTATAGTTTCTCTAAATTTAGTATGCAGTTCTGTAACCCATAAACTCAAAAAATAGATATAGAAATCAGACTTTTCCTTTTGACAACAACATAAAGCAATAGAAGTTCTAGAATGTCAAATTCATAACTATATATGGAAGAATTTTCCTTTGAGATACAATTTTCAGCAAAATTCATGGTCATAGATTATTTTTTTCACCACCAAAATTCAAAATTGCAAGATTCTTCCGATGATAATTTTCAGCAACAGCAACTGAAAGCCTAACTTTCCTCCCCATAAAAGAATTATGATAGAGAAATAAACAAAGTCCACATTGAACAAAAAAATGCACCCTTTTTTATCATGTTGAGAGTGTCAAACAAGCTACCCTTGATTTTGGCACAGGTTGCCTTTTCTTAATTCTGAATTCAACTCCTTTGAAAGGAACAAGGTATTTTTGGGTTAAGATTCTGGTCCAGTGAGAGAAGGCGGCTTCCTGTCGGAATGCCACCGCTCTGCAGGCCTCACCCTCCCCCTTGGAGTACCAGATGATGCCCTCGGACAGGCATACCAACCACAATAATAAAGTAGCCTTTGGTTCCATTCGTTCGGTACTGTACCCCTCATTTCACTCAACTTACATATCGAATGTCGAATTGCGGAGAGCGACTATTGAACACCTGTTGCTGAAAATAAAGTTGTACCTAAAGATGATGCATTCCACACGCCAACCACATGATATTATTGAAAGTTCTTGAAGTTCAGCTTGATTTAGACCCAACCCTGGTCTCAGAACCGACAGTTCCAGTTCTGAAATCGGCGGTTCTTGTCTCCTCAGGAGGAGGACCCAGAACCGAAACCGGACCGAAATCGGACCGGACGGGCCGGTTCTGGAATCGGCCGGTTTCGGTTCCGGTTCAAAATCTTAAATAAAATTTATCTACATAATATTTCCAAATTTTGGCTGGTGTAGTTGGTCATCACACTAATCTAATACATTAGAGGTCCCGGGCTCACATGCATTTTTTGACAATTTTATCTAGGCAAGGGGGAGGCTGAGGGGGCGACAGAGGAGGCGGTGGAGGCGCGCGCGAGGGGGGGGGGGGGGGAGGAGGGGCCAGGCTAGGCTCGTTGCTAGTCTGGCTAGGCCCTGGCGGGCCGCGCCGACTGTATAACCCCGACCCCACGAGTTCGGAGACGCTACTGCGATGAACATATGCAAGGTGAAAATACCCTCACATATATACGCTAGGCATTAATACAATCAGGAATCAGAGTGCGGAAGTTTGTGACGTTTATACATTCGAACAAAAAGAGTACAATAACAAAGTTATCACAGAGCGTGACATAATATTATAAGTGTATTACATCACCCAGAGGTACAAAAGTATAATGTACACAGTATGAACAATGCAAAAGATGCGCACAAGCTTCAGGGAAAAGTCCCGTGAGCTGGTTAAGGAGAGAAAAACTAGAGAAGAAGGAGCTATAGCTGGTCAGCCCGCTCCACAAGATAAGCTTGGTCCTCAGCAGAAGGATCCACTTCAGCCCAAACTTCAGGATCTGGACATGCAACTCCAAGGGAGTCAGAAAGCTACCCAACAGTGGTGAAATGAATGCCAAGTGACGTGCACAGGCAAACACACGTGTACTGAAAAACATACGTCAGAAAAACATGTCGTAAGCACAGGCACACAAACATGCAATAAAACACAATAAATAGCGAAATATGAAAACAGCGGAAAAATCTAATAAAAACCAACAAATGCAGACAAATTATTATTTTATTATTATTACTACTTATTCGACCCATATGTCTAGGTATGCATCCTGGCGTCCCAACATACATACATCCACATATGAGTAAGTCGAACTTGGTTACTGGAAACTGATGGGGGAATAAACGAATTATGTTTACAATGGGTCCCGTGCATACTCGAGACTACGACCAAGGGTGTAAGCCGGAACATGCCGCTAAACAGAGTGGAGGGAATAGTCTTATTTGTATGCCCTGGCAGGAAGTGTGTGTGAGTGCGCGCGCGCGCGCGTGTGTATATATAATAATAATAATAATAATAATAATAATAATAATTATGAGTAAGGGTGCTAGCACAGCTCGCGGAACACCTGGAGGCCCTCAAGTACAACCAAAGATTTTTAGTTGCACAAATATTTTAGCCATTGTAAACATGATCACACATTGATGTCCATCAGTTTTTTCTGACCCGACGTAAGTTGTTCTTTTTATTACAGATTATTTTAATTATCAATTTACGAGAATTAGCAGGAGAGATATACATGGTACAGGAGTAAGCAGGAGTACATGAGTATAACATGATATTAATTATTAAATTTCCTTAATGTAACAATCATGAGTCAAGTGATTAACATAGCAAGTGATAAAATGATCGAGTAACATGATAAAGCATATAGAAACAGAAAAGCAGTCCAAATAAAGATTTTAAACTCTTCTCAACCATAATAGCAAAATTAATTAATTAAAATATTAATTATCCAGGGGGCTGGTCAAGCTGGAGCAAAGGCAGGCCATATCGGTATCATGCCCGGCTGTAATACCCCGTTCCCGGAATACGTACTTAGTTGCGTATTCAGATTTTCGGTCGTATTTTTTCGATTTGTTTCCTGTATTTATTCTGTATTATGAATTCCTTATATGACTGTTTTGTCTTGGATTTGGATTCGTGGATTCGGAGTCAGCCCTAGTCTGAACCGAAGGCCCGATCCTAGAGTATTACTCGATTTAGACATTCTGATAATTAGAATTGACCGATTTTAGTTTTAAATATCATTTTCCAATATTATATATTTTCTATGATTTTCTAGATTTTTCTGGAATTAAAATAAAAGTCTTCAAAACCGGTGTCGGCCAGTGCCGCTGACCGATTCCTATATTTTTAATTCTCAAACAGTTTGGAATTTCATGATGGTCCTTTAGGCTTTATTCCTTAGAATCATATTTTCTACCTACATTCTTTTTCTGAGGATTTTATGATTTTATGAAAATTCCATCGGAGTCGGTAGGTAACTGATTCCGAGATTTTTAGTTTTAAAAGTATAAAGTATTTCTTAAAACGGATTTCACTATGATACTTAGTATTATATTCTTGATTTTTGGTAATTATTTCGGGTCGTTCCGAGACACTTGAATTTCGGACGATTCCGGTATTTTCCCGAAAGATTTCTGCATCCGCAACCGAATCCCGGGAATCCGCCACTTTCATTATTTTCAAATTCTCTTCCAAGAAAATATCTCCTCATATGAATTTCTTTTCCTTTTCTCCTTTTCCTTTATTTCTTTCCTTCCTCCACAAGCCAAAGGCTTTTCCTATTTTCCAAAATCCCAAAATTTCTTTTCCTTCTTCCACCAACTCCCTCATTAATGCCCCTCTCTCTCTCTCTTCCTTGGCCGGCCATGATAGGCCAAGAGACACCTCACCCCTCACCTTGGCAAGCCACCAAGTGGCCAAGAGAAGGACACTCATCCCCTCTTCCCCATTTGCACAAAACCCCCTCTCATCTACTCAAATTTCACCTCCTTCACAAATTCCAAATCATATATAAACATTTCTTTACAATTCCATCTCCTTTTTCTTCACTTCCACAAAGAAATCCCCTTCACCAAAATCCCTCCTCCATCTCAACTCAACTACCAACTTCAAGAGCTTCATCTAGGGCATCATCAAGGTCTTCATCTTCAACCTCCATCTCCCAAAGCAACACCAAGATCATCTTCTCCATCTCAAGCGACAACTACTTTTGGATTGAGGCCATCATCTCCACCTTGGGATCCTTTCGAGTACATCGAGTCTCAACTAAACCATTCAAAGTGAGTATTTTTACTCACCAAGACTTGATCAATTCCTATTGTACTTGTACCTTCATATCTTGTACACATATGACATCAAAATCACATTTTTAGACCATCAAACCCAACCACCAGATTCAGTTCTGTATTCTGTATTCGACCACGATTAGTCGACTTAACCTAGAACCTAGTCGACTTGAACCCTTAAATTGAAACGTGATCCTTTCTGGAACACAGTTTTAGTCGACTCATCTTAACTATTAGTCGACTATAAATTATTGTTAGTCGACTACCCTTTTTACCCTAGTCGACTTACCTTTTCCTGAACCAAAACCTTAACTCTCTGTATCACAGTATTAGTCGACTTAGCCTAACTATCAGTCGACTTGTCATGTCTGTTAGTCGACTACCCCTATGACCCTAGTCGACTAACTTTTCCTGAATCAGAATATCAACTCTCTGGAACCCAGTTTTAGTCGACTATACCAGACTGTTAGTCGACTAACCCCTCTATTAGTCGACTACTCTTCCACCCTAGTCGACTAACTTGAGCTGTTTGTCTTAGTTGATTTCTTTCTTGAATATGAACCTTACCCTCTAGACTTATATCATATCTTAGTATTACTTGACTTGTCACTTGACAAACATCATCTTACCTTCTCTCCTTCTCTCTCCTCTTCACTCTACATAATTATATCACAGGTTATGGCGCATCCTGACTTTCGTGGATTTTGGATCTTTCGGCGTTTTGGTGATTTAGGCGAGTAGTCTCGCCTCTATTTGAGTTTCCCGTTTCATCGGTCGATAAGTATTTCGCTTCTTATTTCCATATTCATGTATTGCACTACAATTGCTTATATTATGGTAGCTTCATCTTGTACTTGTGCCATGCTATTGATATGCTTACTTCTTTATCATATACTATGCGTGGCAGACCCTTCGTGGTCGTTGTATTCTTGGTTTCTGATATGTTATCACTTGCCCTGCTATTATTTCAGACCTGTCAGTTATATGCTACCTTTTAACACATGTATATCACTTTGGCAACTGTGTTATTACCTGACCATCTGACATGCCACAAATTGGCAAGACCTTCTTGTTAGGTCATGATTTACCCAGACTATTATCAATCTCTGTTATGTTTGGTTGTTTGTTAAATATCATCATCCTGTCATGCTATCACTTTACACCCAGCATGATATACTTGACTTTATGATTATCTTGTTTACGGGAATCCTGTCTTGTTATTCCGAATGGAACTAAGTGCCACACCACACGGTGGGGGCCACCTCTAGAATCCATCCCTCAGAACAAAGTGCCACATGGAACAAAGTGCCACACCACACGGTGGGGGCCACCTCTTGAATCTGTGGGGGCCACCTCTTGAATCTGTTGGGCTATTCTTGTTATGTCCAGTTATTCCCGTAATCTGATAATTATGTTAATAAGCCATAAAAAGGACAACTTGTATGGGGAATGGGAGGAAATGATGGATGCCGGAATGATATCTTGCTTATAGTATGGGAATAAAATATTGGCGGTAGTGTTAGTGGGACTTTGGGCCCACAGAAGACAAGTGTTAGGGGGACTTTGGGCCTCCAAACTGGTTCCAGGTGTATGGAAACTACTATAAGAAGCTCTATCAGTTCTCCATCTATTTCCAATAACAAACCTTGCTTTACTAGGATATGGATCTATGTGCGCTGGGACGCTAGATCACATAGCTAGATATCACAGTAAGACAAGTAATAATAATAATAGATTCCAGTTATTGATTCTTGTTACACCTGCTATACATGTTATGATTCCCGTTTTGTATTCCTGTTTGGCTTTCATATGATTTGCAACTCTGATTCTATACGCTTGGATTTCTGTGGCATGAGATAATGGTATATAGATGAGGGTTTCCTTGTTTGGATTATTCCTTCGATGTATTAGTCTCATGGGACCGTGACTTAAGCGTATACAATCACTTTTGCTTGTAATCAGCTTCACTTGGTTTTCCTGTTTTATGATGATTATGTCGTACCCGTTCATATATATTTCATTTGTGTTCTAACCCTCCTGTCTTCTGTACTTGACACCTGTGCTCATCCTGGCTCGCCACCTGGCATCATATTACTACTCGCCTGGGGAGTTTCACTGACTCCCCTGGATTCTCATGTCCAGGTTTTGGAGCTTGGAGCAAGTGGATGTCCCCCGTTACTGATCAGAGTGGCGCAGCGGTAGCGTGGATCTCCAGCCGACCGCCCAGAGCCACATTCTTCTAGGCCCCTGTGAGTCTCTCGAGTTTTCCTTTATAAACTCGTGAGTGCCCTTTTTCTGTTCATACTTGTACATTTCCTTGTATACTTGTATGTGAGCGCCCTTTTATGCTGTTCATACATGTATATCTTTTGTACTCTCGCATTTGCGCATATCTGTGATGTATTATTATTGTAATATTCATCACCTCTGGTGATAACTCTGTAATTGTGTATATATGTGTTGGAATGTATAATGCACCATTTGCTTCCGTACTCTGATTCTTGTCTGTACTGATGCTTAGCGTATATACGGGAGGGTAGTTCTGACCTACGTATATACGTTGCAGTGACGTCCCCGTATCGCCGGGATCGGGGCGTTACACCGGCACACAACAGAGCTTTGGCTCTTGACGAGTTAGTGTGCAGCTCTTGCAACGAAGCCACACTCACGGCGAAACTAGTCGTCACAGCGAAGCCAGCGTATGAACGCTTTACTAACGCACATGGTGTAACGCTCCGATCCTGTGGATACGAGGACGTTATGGTGGCGTACATACGCAAGGCAAAAATACCCTGACATACGTACTCTAAGCCTCAGTATAGGAAAATAAATACAATATACACAATTATTTCAGCATTAAATAAGTACAAAAATACCTGCAAAAAGGTCAGCGATCATGACAGACATGAAAACATGGATAAATAAGGAAATAAAGATAGGATAATAAAGATACCTATGAATAATAAATGCGTCGAGTCTCCTTATAATATATAGTGAAATATCAGGTACTCTAATATCTCGGATCTCCAACTTGGACATGCAAACTTAGGGTCGTTAGAAATTGACCTAATGAGTGCTAAAATGAAAAAAGTAGTAATATATACTATACTAGTAGTATAATCACGATAATATATATTACATGTTTAAATACTTGTGATACAATATAATTGTACTAACAATCAATATATATATACACACACACACATATATACATATATACATACATGCAAGGGTTAATTTAGCACTATAACATTATCAATCTCTAGCATGTTACAATGAGTTTACCTTTATGAGGGGTTACCTTTATGATATTATACAAAACATGATTTAAAATAATAATATTAAATCAAGAGAGTTAAATATATATATATATATCAATTAATGTTATATTATTTAATAATTATTAATAGATTTTTAATATATAATATGAGATAAGATAGAGAATTTTAAGTATATATTATTGTAATCAATTTGTATTACACGTTTCAAGCCTTAATTACTTTATATTTACTATTTGAACTAATAGCAATAGTAACATGATAATGTAGTGATGATAAATGTGAACATCTACACATGAAATAAAAAGAAATAATAACGGTATAGTGTTTGTGATTATATCATAAAAGTGTATCTACAGAGAATACATGAATGCAGAGTATACGTGTATATGAATAATGTGTCTGTGAAAAATACAAGAAGTGCATAGTATACATGTGACATGTTGGTGAAAAAGATAGCAGGAAGTTTAACAAGTATAAATAGACAATAATATACATGTATTGAGCATGTCATGTGATTTATATAATAATAACAATTAATACCGCCTGGTTTTTTAATCAATCTCTTCCAGTGTCCATACCACTAGCAGTTCATATCGGAGCCTGTATTCTAGCGAACTCATCTGAATAAGGCTTACAGGTACCATTATCCAAATGAGAGAGTAACCAAATAACAAGCTTCTGACGTCATCATTATTTATGTTATTTATTACGTTAATTAGAAATTTAATGGGCAAGAAGCTCTAATCGGGTGGGTGTACCCCATATATACCCAGGATCACAGTCTTAAACAAATCCCTGACTGCTGGGACCAGGGCCAGCCAGCTAAGGCGAAACAAGTAATGAGAAACGGGAAGGTAGCCAGCACTATCATGCCTCCTGCAGTGGAACTAATATGGATTCATGATATCTACCCGATAAGATCTAGTCAACCGTCAAGTCTTCCCCAACTCCTTTTTATATTTATTATATTTAAACTATACAGTGTATCAGTAACAAGAACAGTGCATGATATATGTAATACGATAATAGGATATGAGCTTTATTGATATCATGAAATAAGATAACAGAAAATAGGAAGCAAGAGAAGTGGAATTCTAGAGGTGCCCCCTGTGGCTTAGATCCACGTGGCACTTAGTTCCGCACATCACATGTCAACAATACTCATGTCCAGTAACAAGAGTATCATATCGATATCAGTAACAAGAAACAATCAGGTAAGAGAAATATAAGAATATCTATGTAACAGGAACAGTGCTCCATACAATAGGAATACAGAAACAATCAATGCATGTATACAAGTGACTCTATGTAACAGTGAGATACAAATAAAATAATAATATCCAACATAACACAGTATCCATGTAACAAGTATACAAGTACATGAAATAACAGTATTTAGTGTAACAAGTGTCTTCATGAAATAACAGTGTCCGTGTAATGATGATATTAGCACATGAAATAACAGTGTCTGTATAATAGTGATACAAGCGCATGACATAATAATGTCCTTAAACATGACATGACAGTGTCTAGTGTATCAGTGGTTATTCAGGTAACGGTAACAGTGTCAGGTACATGAATATATGTCAATGTATCTACACATATATTAGTATTTAGTATACCACTTTTATGATGCTACTGTGATTGATATCATAAAGGAATTATAATAAATTATTTATTTTCACATTCTCCACAATCTTTTTAATAATTATTCATTTATTATTTTAGAATGTCATTATTAATAATCCAATAATAACTTATTAGCAATAAATAACTAATTAATCTGTATTTTATATTAAATTAATAGTCATAATTAAATATTATCTTATTAAATATGTTTATAAAAGTTCTCACACAAATTTTTAATTATCATAATTTACCATTTACGTGATTTAATGATCAATAATTATAATTTGTTAAATACATCAATAACTTAATTTAATTCCTCATGGTGAAATATAATTTATAAAATAAAACACTCATATAGCTTTTGCAGGGATGTAGCTCGTCTTTTTACGATCGCAACGGCTCAAAAATCGTTCAAATCGGACTCTGGATGCTCACGATATCACCCAAACACTGAAAATTATTAACAATAGGTTAAATATAAATGTTCTAGGATTTAAAATGTAATAACATTTATTTATCAGGGATTTTTATGTAAAATTACCTTTATTATGGATTGGGTTTAGGCTGCTAATGGGTTGGGTTTAGATCCAATAACCTGACCCAATAGCTTAAGTAAATGGGTTATTGGTTAATGGGTTGAGTTTAGGATTAGTGGGTTACTGGGTTGGTAGTTGGAATCCAAGAAAGAGAAAGAAAGAGCTAGAGAGAGAAAGAACAAGGTGTAGAGAGAGAAAAAAAGAAACAGGGAAAAGAAAGGAGAGAGAAAAATAAAGAAAAAGAAAGAAAGAAAGAAAAAGAAAGAGGGAAAGGAACTGGAGAGGAGGGAGGAAGGTCGGGTAGGGCCGCGGTGGTGGTCGGGAGGCAAAGGGAGGAAATGGGTGGTGGTGATTGTGGTGTTGGTAGTTGAGGTGGTGAAGGTGAAGATGTTCAGATGATAGAGGTGGAGAAATTGGGAGGTTGTGGTGGTGGTAAGGATGATAGTGGTGGTTGCCTTGGCCGGAGAAGGAGGAGGTACACTAGTTGAGGGAGGAGGCGGTGAGATAATAGTGTTGGCAGTGATGATTTGGGTAGAAAATGATGGAATTGGTGGTGGTTATGGAGGAGAAATTGTGGAAGGAGGAGATGGGGACGTTGAAGAAGTTAGTGGAGATTGAAGAGGAGAGGGGGTGTTGGCCGGAGTGGGGTGCCACGGGCTGGCCAGCGGCGAGAAGATGGCTGAAGGTAACAGGTGGTGGTGGTCAGTTGAGAGGAGAGAGTAAAAAAAATAGATAGAATGTGGAAGAAGGTGAGAGGGGTGAAATTTGAGAGAGGGAGTGAGATTAAGAGAGGGGGGAAAGAGAGGGTTGTTCATGGCTTGTTAAGAAGGAATGGAAGAAACGGGTCGGTGGATAGGTCGGTGGAAATTAGGAGAAGAATGGAGAAGGAAGGAGGAGAGAGAAAGAAAAAAAAGAAATATTATTAAATTATTATTTAATTAAGTTAATTTTGACTATTTCAGAAAAGTTTCCAAAAATCTAATAAATAGAAAATAATGTCCTGAGCAACGATGTGAAATCGGATTCAAGAAATTCAGTATGTTTTGCAAATTAAAAATCTTAGAATCAATCGATGATACTAGTTAACATCGGTTTGGTCGGAATTTTGATTAATTCAGAAAAATCTCCAAAAATATGCTAAAATAGAAAATATAATCTTAAAGAAAATTTTGAAAGAAAATTCTAAAAATTCAAATTCATTTGTAAATTAAAAATCATGGAATCGATTATCGGTATCAGTCAACATTGAAATCAGATATTTTTCAAAATAATCAAGAAAATTTTTAGAAAAATATGAAAAATCTAAAATATTAGGAAATAATATCTGGAGTTGAAATCGGTTTAGTCTGACTACCAGAAAGATCAAATTAAATACTATGCCATATCGAGTACTGATACATTCGATACGTACATCTAGGGCCGGGGGTTACACGCGGCGAAGCCACGCTAACGATGAAGCTAAATACATGCGGCGAAACGGGTGTATGAACGCCTTGCTCTCACATGAAGAAGGTACGCTTGGACGATTTAAGCAGTAAAACGTTGAGCACTGAGCTCGCCTCCCGGCGGAGCTAGTAAAAACCCAGAGTGTTAAGCCTGAAAGCTGAAAATAGCTCAGAGGCTGACGGCCACGAAAGGTCGGCCAAATCCACAATAATCTAGAATTACAAAACAGTACACACAAATACAAGTGATCGACTATGCTATTACAAGCATTCACCACACATATAAAATTATTTCACCGATACAGTTACACAAATCACATAAATACAATACACTTGCCGAAGAGATGAGCACTAGCCGAAAGGTGGAAGAGCACTCGCCTTAATCGGAACACAGTGCACGATCTGGGAACTTTGAGAAATCAATGCACACGTGCGTTCAAGAGAGAGAAAGTGGAGAGAGAAAGGAGAGAGGGGAGAGAGGGTACAGCCAAGCGTAAACGAGGTGACGTGCGACCGCGGGGAGGTCAGGGAGATTGCATGCAATCCAAGAAGAGGGGCCGAGTGGTGTGGGTGGTTGTGATGGTGGTGGAGGTGGAGATGATGGTGATGAGGATGGTGATGGCTTTAGTGGTGATGTTGATGAAGATGGAAGAGATGGTGATGAATTTTGGTAGAGAGTAAGGAGATAGTGGTTGTAAAAATAGTGGAGATAGAGATGGAGACCGTGGATTGATGGTGGTGGATGTGGTAGTGGTGAAGTGATGGTGTATGGTGGTAATTATGGTGGAGGAGAAAGAGGAGTTGGTCGGCCGGTGGGGGTGGTGGCCACCAGAGGGGATTGATGGAGGGGAGGCTTGCGGTGGAGTGGGGGTGGCCACCAGCTATGGTAAGGGAGGAGAGAGAGATGTGAGAGAATGAGAGCATAGAGAAAGAGTGAAGAGGGAGAGAATCTAGCCTAAAGAGAGGGAGAAGAGAAATGAGAGGAGAGAAGTGAAAGGAGAAAAGAGAGGAGAAGAATGTGGAAGGTGGTGGAAGAAAGTGGCAGGGGAAAAAAAAGGAAAAGAAAAAAAAAAGGAAAAAGCAAAAGAAGAAGGAAAATAAGAAAGGAAAAAGAAAAAGAAAGAAAAAGAAAAGGTCGAAAGAAAGAAAAATATTCAGGCCAAGTTCGGGCTTGGAGAAAAATTCAAGAAAAGTAAAATAATATCGATAAAAAATCAAAATACGTATCTGAATGCGTATTTCAGAAACGCGGTGACCACTGGTCTGCGACAATGTACGATTGGCTGTTATAGTAATGAAGGAAGATTATTTCATGTCCTTCTATCGCTTTTAGACTCTAAAGGCTTAATAAAAAAAACAAGGGAAAAAGAATATCCTGCTAATATTAAAACTTAATTTCATTTGGACCCCAAAAATTTTAGTTACAAGAAGTCTAAATCAAACCACCATGACAACATCTTGAAAACATTAATGTAGCCATGTGGTTTCGAAAATTAATTTCGCATATGAGTCAGCACAAAATAAAAAACAAGTAAAAGTTGGAAATGAGTGTCATTTGCGGTTCGAGTTTGATTTTAAAAGAACATGGGGTGTTCATTAGGAAACCAAGAATAATAGACAATTCTTGATACCAAGCTAAAGAAGTAAGAACTAGTTTAGATTCTTGGCTGCAATAATAGTACATCACTTTTGAGGAGTAAAATGTAAGGTGTCTTTTCGATATTAAACAAAGCTAAAAATTGACACTCATTTTCCAAATCCTATTCATTTATTTTATGCTTTTATATGTGCATGTCCTACATGGTGCTAGCTAGAATGGACAAGACAGAGTTTTGTCCTTATGCCATGGTCCCAACTTATACTTGGCTTATGTCTTGTTTGTTTGGCAAGGCAATTTCAAATTGAAAATCTGATAAATTCAAAAAGTTTGAAAGAAAAGCCGAACTTGATGGCAATAATGTTTTATGAGTCTCCGGTTTTTTCTGTCATTACAGTCCTATAAAACTGACAGCTCCAAATAAAATCATTCCGGTTAAGCTTACCCACCCCCTGTACATGACACTTCAATAACAAATCAACATTCAAGGAGTCCAACGAGTAAGCTTACTCCTTGCACACAACGCATAACCTTATACACAACAACCACGGTTGTCATTTTTTCACTTGTTTTTCTCTTAATTTTAGGGCCTGTTTGTTTCGTTGCAAAACGTCGCAAGTCGCAAGTCGTAAAATGAGAATGGAAAAAGTGAACTGTAGCAGAGAAAATATATTGTGTTTTACGGTGTTTGGTTGATAAAGTGAAGTGCAAATAGAAAAGTATATTGCGTTTTACGGTATTTGGTTGATAAAGTGAAAGTGTAAATGGTAAAGTATATTGTGTTTTACGGTGTTTGGTTGGTAATGTAAAAGTGTAAGTGAAAAAGTTGACCACAAAATTAACTGTAGCAGTGATTTAAATATTATAAATACTATTAAATTAAATCTACTATTGCAAATTAATTGTATTAATAAATTTGAGATAAAAAATTAATAATCTTAATATTTTATTTATAACAATAATATTAATAAAATATTAGTATAAATAGTAAAATATTACTAAAATATTAACTAAATAAATAATATAAAATTTTAAGAAAATCTAAAGAACATTAATAAAAATTTAAGAATACTAATAAAATATAAATATTAAAAAATCTTACAACAATAATAAAATATAGTTATAATATTATAATATTAAAAATACTTGAAAATTATTATAATATAAATTTTATTATAATATTATTGTAATATTATAGAAATATAAAATTAACAAAGTAAAATATAATTATAATTTAATAATAAATTATCATTATAGTATTATTATACTGAATTATTATTACAATATTAAGGGCGTGTTTGTTTCGCCGCAAAATGCCGCAAAACGCAAGTCGAAAAACTTCTTTTCCATTTTCTGTTGTTTGTTTCGCTGAAAAACAAGTTGCAAAATGCAACTCTTCTTTTCCCACTTGCAGTTGCTACAGTTAAATTTGTGGTCATGTAAATCTCACTTTTACACTAATATTTTCCCACTTGCAGTTGCTACAGTTAATTTTGTGGTCATGTAACTCTCACTTGATAATCAATATAAAATTTAATATTATTAAATATTTAATATTTTAAATAGTGTTCAATTTCTTATTTAATTATTTTATATTTTTAATCTTTATTTTTTTATTGTTTTTAATATTGTTTTAATATTTAATATTTTACTATTTTAATTTAATATTTTAATTTAATATTTTATTTAATACTTTATTATTTTATTAATACTTATTCCATTTTTTATTATTTTATTTAGAGTTAATATTTTATTAATATAACAATATTATACTTTAATATAAAATTACTATATATTTAATTATTTATTTTTTAATATAAAAATTTACTTTATTAATATCATAATATATTTTATTATTATATTAATATTTTATTATGTTAGGGCCTGTTTGTTTCGTTGCAAAACGTCGCAAGTCGCAAGTCATAAAATGAGAATGGAAAAAGTGAACTGTAGCAGAGAAAATATATTGTGTTTTACGGTGTTTGGTTGATAATGTGAAGTGCAAATGGAAAAGTATATTGCGTTTTACGGTGTTTGGTTGATAAAGTGAAAGTGTAAATGGTAAAGTATATTGTGTTTTACGGTGTTTGGTTGGTAATGTAAAAGTGTAAGTGAAAAAGTTGACCACAAAATTAACTGTAGCAGTGATTTAAATATTATAAATACTATTAAATTAAATGTACTATTGCAAATTAATTGTATTAATAAATTTGAGATAAAAAATTAATAATCTTAATATTTTATTTATAACAATAATATTAATAAAATATTAGTATAAATAGTAAAATATTACTAAAATATTAACTAAATAAATAATATAAAATTTTAAGAAAATCTAAAGAACATTAATAAAATTTTAAGAATACTAATAAAATATAAATATTAAAAAATCTTACAACAATAATAAAATATAGATATAATATTATAATATTAAAAATACTTGAAAATTATTATAATATAAATTTTATTATAATATTATTGTAATATTATAGAAATATAAAATTAACAAAGTAAAATATAATTATAATTTAATAATAAATTATCATTATAGTATTATTATACTGAATTATTATTACAATATTAACATAATAAAATATTAATATAATAATAAAATATATTATGATATTAATAAAGTAATTTTTTATATTAAAAATAAATAATTAAATATACAGTTAAATAAGCCGAGAAACTAAACTGAGGTAAGTTTCAAGTTTAGATGACAATTGAATCAGCACAGTCTTAGGGCCTGTTTGTTTCGTTGCAAAACGTCGCAAGTCGTAAGTCGTAAAATGAGAATGGAAAAAATGAACTGTAGCAGAGAAAATATATTGTGTTTTACGGTGTTTGGTTGATAAAGTGGAGTGTAAATGGAAAAGTATATTGTGTTTTACGGTGTTTGGTTGATAAAGTGAAAGTGTAAATGATAAAGTATATTGTGTTTTACGGTGTTTGGTTGGTAATGTAAAAGTGTAAGTGGAAAAGTTGACCACAAAATTAACTGTAGCAGTAATTTAAATATTATAAATACTATTAAATTAAATCTACTATTACAAATTAAATTGTATTAATAAATTTGAGATAAAAAATTAATAATCTTAATATTTTATTTATAACAATAATATTAATAAAATATTAGTAAAATTAGTAAAATATTACTACAATATTAACTAAATAAGTAATTATAAAATTTTAAGAAAATCTAAAGAAACTGAATAAAATTTTAAGGATACTAATAAAACATAAATATTAAAAAAATCTTAAGAAAATTAATAAAATATAGTTATAATATTATAATATTATAAAATACTTAAGATTATTATAATATTAAATTTTATGATAATAATATCGTAATATTATAAAAATATAAAATTAACAAAGTAAAATATAATTATAAATTTAATAATGAAATATTATTATGATATTATTATAATGAATTATTACAATATTAACATAATAAAATATTAATATAATTTTAAAGTATATTATAATATTAATAAAGTAATTATTTATATTAAGAAATAAATAAATTAAATATATAATAATTTTATATTAAAACACATTATTGTTATATTAATAAAATATTAAATTTAAATAAAATATTAAGAAAATTGGTGTAAATATTAATAAATAATAAAGAATTAAATAACAATATTAAATTATATATTAAATTAAAATAATAAAATAGTAAATATTAAAACAATCTTAAAAATAATAAAAACCTAAAAAATACCAGTATAAAATAATTCGGTAAGAAATTAAACACTATTAAAAATATTAAATATATTAAATATTTAATAATATTAAATTATATATTGATTATCAAGTAACTGCTTTGGCACTACGAATGTATTACAAGTAGAATTTACATGACCACAAAATTAACTGTAGCAGTTGCAAGTGGGAAAATTTGAGTGTAAAAGTGAGATTTATATGACCACAAATTTAACTGTAGCAACTGCAAGTGGGAAATGAGAGTTGTATTTTGCGAAATGTTTTGCAACGAAACAAACAGCTGAAAATGGAAAAGAGTTTTACGACTTGCGGTTTTGCGGCGTTTTGCGGGGAAACAAACAGGCCCTTAGTCTAGTCTCACCTGCGACGAAGAAAGCCACGAAGGCGTAGAAGAATAAGAAGAAGCTCTTGTATTTCTCCATGGCGAAGTGACTTCATAAAGGAAAGGAAGGAGGATGCAATATTTATAGCTAAGATGTGGGTGGCTACATTAGGGAGAATAGTTTATTGTTTGCTAATAGATGTATTAATTAATTTAGAGAAGGGGTTAAGGGTTTTTACACTCTTTCAGTTTCAGCCTGCAAGCTTGACTGCAGGATCCATTGAATATGTGTGTGTATATATGTACATATATACGTACTATATATGTACATACATATATATATATATATATATATATATATATATATATATATATATATATATATATATATATATATATATATATATATGTACATCAGCCAGCAGCTGAGACTCCCTCACAGTCGACGGTGACGTGACACATTATTAGCCACAGTATTCTACAATCTTAAAGGACGACCCACTTATAAGAACAACTGAAATTACTAAATGTCACTACGGTAAATAATAGTAGATCTATATTGTTAATTATTATTTCTCCCCTTTTCTAGTTTCGCGCGCTGTCAGATATAGATTTGAGTTTTGCAGAGAGTTTTTCTAAAAATTACGGGAGCATGTTAGTTTTTTTCCTTTTTTATTTATTTTATTATTTTTCGCAATTTTTCATTTGAAATTTTTTTGGGTAACCTAGATGATACTGCGACCTAGTTTAAGTTTTATAAAACAAATGCGACTAAGGTCGAAGTTTTCTAATTAATAATGTCACAGTTATTTTTATAATTACGACTTTAGTCGCAGTCTTCAATGACGTTAGATGTGTGACCTTTGCCGCAGTTCCTTAATTTATTAAAATTCATATTTTATCTTATGGTCATTAAATTTTTAAGGATAGCAACAAAGGTCGCAGTATTTAATAAAATATTTTTTTGTGATATTTATAGACATCCTAAAAGATGCGACTTCGACACTATTTTTAATAATTAATGTCACAGTTTACTTTATAACTACGACCTTAGTCGCACTCTATAATTACACTAGATGTGCGACCTTTTCGTAGTCCTTAAAGATTGTGACGAAGGTCGTAGTACTACAAAAGAACATTTTGTTATAATATTTATAGACATCTTAAAAGATGCGACTACGGTCGTGTCTTTTAGTCAATAATGTCACAATTATCTTTATAACTGCGACTTTATTCGTAGTCTTTAATTATTATATTTCAGATGTGTTATTTTCAATTATTTTTTATTTAATTCAACATTTATTTTGGTAGGAAATGAATTTACATGGAGAAGTGTCTGGAAGCGTAGTTATTTTTTTAGGACAGCAATTTGCAACAGATGATGAAGTATACAACTTCTACAATGCTTATGCAAGGAATAGAGGTTTTGACGTGAGAAAAAAGGAACAGATAAGTCACGAAGGCCTCCTCATGAAATTATTTGTGGATGAGTTTTTTTCTAAGTTAATGATAGCATATTGTAGATAGCATATTGTGGTTGAGTTTTTTGCTAGGTTAAATATAAAAACGGTGAATAAGGACTGCGACTATAGTCACAGTTTACTTATGATTTTATATATTCGTTCTTAACTGTGCTTGTTGTCTCTTTTTCACGCATGAGAAAAACTTTGTATTTATGTTACACACTGCATCTGTAGTCTCAGTTTTTTAATTTGTGATATACACTGGAATATACTGATTTGAGAGGATTGCGATCATGATCGCAGTACCATCTGTTAATATATTTAACTTTAGACTACGATTATGATCGCAGTTTTTAACTTGATTGAATATACAGCGATCAAACTGTTTTTCTCAGGACTGCGACCATGGTCGCAGTTTCATGTATCAATATAATTAATTATGGACTGCGACCATAATCGCAGTTTTTTTAGTTGAGAGTAATTATTATCTGAATATTGCGATCATGGTCGCAGTTGAGATGCAAAACTAATAACTTTTTATTTATAATCACAGAGTGCAACCATTGTTAACTATTTAATTAAATATCTGAGTATTCGAAGAAGTGATAAAAAAATAAATATTTAATTGAAGCAGTTATGGCGGGAGAATCTAAAGAGTTCTCTTTTTTCCCCATAGATTTATTATATGAATTACAAATTAACTTTTTATAGAATGTTTTCCCTATATTTTTAGTTTTCGTATGGTGCACATCTTTCCTTTATGGAGATTAATTTTAGCGCACCTCTTTTTTCGAAACTATTGCTGTATCAGATAGGATATTAATTACTTCAATTAGGTCAGAGTAATTAATATAGTATATTATAAGATGTGATATACGCGAACTGCTTTCACGGTTTCAGGGCTAATCCACTTTGTTAAGTCTGATCATAGCTAGGACTGTGACTTTTGTTGTATTTTATAAACGATCAAAATTCTGTTACATATGGCGTGCGAAAAAGGACTGCGACTATGGTCGCAATGTTTAACAATAGCATGTTTATCTATTATTTCTATGCGAATAAGGAATTCGACTAGAGTCGCAGTTGTGATATAAGATTGAAAGTTATGTTATATTAAGACTGCGACCATGATCGCACTGCAAAAAGGTCTGCGGTTAGGGACGTACTCATGATATAAGATTGAAACCTTTGTTATACTATAACTGTGATCATGGTCGCATTGCTAATATATTTTTTGATTATATTTTTGAATGTATATGCACTGCGACTTTGATCCCATTTATAATATACACTGAGAATAAAACATTTTTTAGTACCAAGTCCGATCATAGTCGCAGTTCATTAAAAATTGCATGATATATTATCCAACCAATCTACAAATATTGTGGCAGTCGCAAAAATATCTATTTTATAAAATTTCTGCAAAATAAATCATTAACATTGTATTTCATTATTTTTTTTACACTGTACATTTATAATACAAAAATAATATACGGCTGCCCCGCATCAAATTTCATTTTTCTATTCATTTCAGTTTCTTTTATTAAACCTAAATGAATTGAAAATGACGTGAAAATAAACAATAAAAACTATATATTACAACTAATTTTTTAGGTTTCACGAATATTTTACCTTTTACTGCTGCTTTTTTTTTGCTCATCATCTTGATCCAATCTTTTTTCTCTTTATATGTTTTATGTAGATGAATTAGAAATTTTATAATTGCAGATAAATTCAATGGAAATTTCTCTGTAAATTACAAATTTTTTCAGTAAAATTTTATTGTGGATGAGTTTTTTTGTAGGTTAGAAGTAAAAATGGGGGTATTTTGGTCAACTTGATTGATGGTTCTTTAGGCAGAATTTTTTGAGTTTTTTAGCGCCTACACTGTGCCACCGATATGTGGCATAAATTGGGCCATGTCACCGCCGGCTGAGAAACTCTCTCAGCTGGCGGCTGGATGCTGAGGTACAGATACCTCACAGACACACACACACAAAAGGTAGAGTTATCATACACATAAGTGTAACTATGTTAAGTTATACACACCTCTTTATACCACACAAAAATTTTTCCTGATGAGATATAAATAAAAATTAATGTGAGTGGTCCCCGCAAGGTGTTTAAAAAATATTTTGCGTGGTGAAAAGAGGTATGTGTAACTTAACTTATTACAGCTATGTGTATTGTCACTCTACCCATATATATGTGTGTGTACCCCCCCCCCCACCCCACAAAACCCCCACCCCCACCTTTCCTATTTTACTTTTTGTGTTTGTTGTACACCAGAGCCCTGTATATAGGACGTAAATAGATGATGTAACAAGAGAGGTCCGTTTATATGCAGTAAAAGAGGGAAATAAAAGAAGGTCAGCTGCTCAATAGAATAGAACTTGTTTTCTTGATAGAAGTTTTTCTCTGTGGTTTCTTTTTTTCTTTTCTTTTTAAGCGTAAGGTGAGGCCAAAGCCCCGGGATTTTATTATAAATAATAAAAAATGAAACGTTACAAGAAAAGTAGAGTGATGAGTAAGAGGGGAAGGCGGTGGGCGTTGGTCGACAATTGAATTGTTATTGATCTCTACAGTTTCTATGAACAGAGCAGGGGAATTTGCTTGCCACCATAATATTAAAGGCGAGATTCGACCTTTAAGCTTCATAATGGATGAAGACTTTGCTTGAAACATTCTCTGATTCCTCTCATATCATATCATCCGAATGATAGTTGTGACAACACAATCCCATCAGTTAACATTATTTTGGGGTATATTGGAGGATTTCTAATCATCCCACAAGGAGGCAATGGATGAGGGCCAAGAAGTAAGAGATAATCAGATTTTTTTTCCAGCCCCCAAAGCTACAAATTGAAAGAGCAGAAGTACTTTTTGGTTGTCACACTCGCTTTTCAAAATATGCAAAAATAACACATGACGAGAGTCGGCGACGCATATATATGAAGAGAATACCCCATGTATAAGTTTTAAGCCTCAATGTAACCTGAACCAGTTATATAAATCAACTAAGATGACATGATAATCATTGCAATATAACATATAAATTTCTTCAAAATAATACTTTATTCCATGAATAATCAATAAAATAAATATTGGGTCATGTCTATAGAGAATCAAGCAAGTTCAACAAAAATAAAAGAAAGACCATGAACCATGCCCAAGATCGGATGATCAAGCAGAGAAAACTTCGATTCCCATTGTAGGATCACCTAGAGGGGGGGGATGAATAGGTGATGGCTA
The DNA here is from genome assembly GCA_038442645.1 of Agave tequilana. Taxonomy (NCBI): domain Eukaryota; kingdom Viridiplantae; phylum Streptophyta; class Magnoliopsida; order Asparagales; family Asparagaceae; genus Agave; species Agave tequilana. The sequence goes on from JAVJIF010030678.1 coordinate 94,348, forward strand.
ATCTAATGGTCACTTAATGCCAAATAATGCGGAATTAAAAACTATTATGACCTAAACAAACTTTTAAACTAAACAACACGTATAACACAAGAGTGTAGCCGAATTCCCCGTGAAGGGCTCTGAACTAACTCCTCTAGATTCCCCTAGATAAGGGTTGAGGTGCCGCGTTGGCTCTTTTGGTTAAATACAAGTGTTAGCAAATAATCCCAAGCATGTATATCAATTAAGCACAATATGAATATCAAGCAAGTAAGGATAAGCACAATAAAAGCATGCAAGATATAAACAAGAGACAAAAAGAGAGAGAGTGAGTGAGCAATCGCAAACACAAGGGATTTTGTTTCGAGGTTCGAGCACACTTGCTCTACATCCCCGCCTTCGACACACGAAGGATTTCCACTAAAATCGATCCCACTGGATCACTCGGTGCCGCAACACCTACAACGAGTTCCCACTAGAACTCCTTGGACTCTCTCTAGTCCGTACACACCACAAGCCCACCGGCTCGCCGAGGCCGCACCTCAAACAAAGAGTTCGCACCCGAACTCGAAACACCGAGTCCCCACTAGGACCCGAAACAATGCGAACACAACCGTCCGCCTCCTCAAAGAACAACAAATCAACTTTCGTGATCACAACTCTTGATCACCTAAAATCCTCTCACAATAACACTCCTATAGGTAGATATAGTAATGGATAGCTCAAGTGTTTGTAAGGAAAACAAGGAAAGAGATGGTGGAGGAAAAACTCAAGAAATCACTTTTAATCACTCTTGATAAACTCCCCTTTTGATTGGAAGTATTAGCTCTCAATTTAGTGGAGAAAACTCTTTTAATAAAGTAGGAAAAACTGGCTCAAAACCCACTAAAAAATCTTCATCAAAACAGCCCTCAAATGCCCCAATTTATAGGGCTAGAAAAACTAGCCGTTGGAGGCCTGACAGAACTGTCGGTCGACCGTCCGGTCGACCGGCCAACGGTCATATTTCAGACCGTTGAGCCATCGGTCGACCGGTCGGTCGACCGAGGCCAGGATACAGAGAGCAAGTCTCTCTGTCCGGTCGACCGGTCGGTCGACCGGGGCCTTTCCAGAGAGCAGAGCTCTCTAGACGGTCGACCGGGTCGGTCGACCTGCCCTCCTGTCAGAACTGGCGTGCACGTCTGTGCACGTCGGTCGACCGTGAAGGTCGGCCGACTTCAAGCTGCGGTCGACCATCCCGGTCGACCGGCTGAAGCCAGAAAACATTGTTAAGGGATTAAAAACTTGGTCTTTTTGATTGAAATAAAATCCCATAAAATATAGAAAAATCTACAAAAATAGTTTTACCAATATGCTTTGATAAACAAACATGCTTGCACAAAATCAAGGCATGTTATAAATGATTTGGACTATTTTTGTAATATAAAAAAATTGGCTCAAATGAAAAACAGTATTTTTCCAAAACTTGATTTTTCCAAACTTCTCTAAATACAAAAACAAGATATTTAAACTCATTTGAAGCATAGAGTGTATGGATATGATCCACTACACAAACATGTTGAAATATCTATGTTTTTGACATTAAGCACTAAACATGATTTTGGATAAAAGATATGTATATAAGAAATTCCAAAAACCAAAAGGTATTTTTCTAAGAGAAAATTCTTTTATAAAAATAAACTAAAATAAGAGTGTGTGTGTGTGTGTGTGTGTATATGATATACTTGAGCAATCCACCAAGTATTCTATCCTTTACATTTTATCTAAAAATAAAATCTTCTAAAAATAAATCTAGACTCAAGTCTTCATCTTCTTGAAGTCTTCACTTGAAGCCTTCTCATCTTCTTGACTTGGTCCAAACACGATCTAATGGCTCTTGGATCAAACCGTGCTAGCTTCAAAACTTGACTTTAAATCCTTTGTTGAAGCTACGCACCTACTAAGATCTTGATCATAAATCTGTCACTAATTAAACACAAGATCATTAGTACTATAACTACATGAGTTGATCATCATAAAAACTAGAGTGATGGGCCTTCGGGCCAACAATCTCCCCCTTTTTGATGATGACAAAACTCATGAAGTTATATATGCATGGATTAAAGTAAAGCTTCAAAGAAGCTCCCCCTTAACTTATGCATAACAAATAAATAATAAATATGCAATATATGCTCATAAATATGTATGCAAATCTAGGAGATAAACATGCTAATCAAGCATAAAACAAAATCACAAAATCTTTTTCTCCTATTTGTAAAACAAAAACATATATGCATAAACACAAATACTAATCCCCCTTAAGTAAGGAAAACATGCATATATCACAAATACTTCTCCCCTTTTTTGTCAATCATCAACAAAGGGGTTAAAGTAAAAACAAAATCAACAAATTTTTCTCCCCCTTTTTGTTCGAAACAAAGAATCAATAAAGGGGTCAAACACAAATCAATCTATAAAGGATATATGCGATATATATTCATGAAGAGGAAGACGCTAAGTTAGCTTCCCTACACATATGCATTACATGAAGAAGGGATGACAAGCCCCAATTCACATAACACATATTATGTAATGCATAAGAGGAGATGTGAAGCTCCCCCTACACACGTGTACCACATAAAGAAGAGTTGTCAAGCTCCTCAATATACAATACACTCAACATGAATCTATATGTAGAAGAGATGTTAAGCTCTCCTTGCATATAGGCAATACAACTCAAAAATATTTTGATTTTTCTTATAAAACAAAATTTTAAATTTTCTCAATAAAACAAATCTTGAGAATTTTTCTTAAAATTTTATTTTCTTATCATAAACAACTTTGTGCTTTAAACATGTAAAACAATTTTAACTCAAGCACAAATAACTCATATATATGTATGAAAAAAAAGAGTATACCAATTGAGATTGATACATACATATATAAGAAAACAAAATATGAGTATATACAAAAATAGAGTCAAATTGATACCAATTGAAACGATTCAATGATACCAATTGAAACAATAATAGGATCATGTGTATATCTCATAAATATTGAAGAATAAATAACTAGTTAAATTATTTTTTTTGGAAAACTAGTTAAAGATCCTTCAAAAACAGGAAACCAAATCATATGTATTTCATGAATCATACCAAATACACAAGAGACGACACTCAAAATCGATTAAGCTCATAAAAGTGTTCATGAATCAAAGTCATGACAAAACAAATGAAGTATGAGTGTACAAGAATCATGTATATAGCATTTTCATGAAAATAGTCATTAAGGCTCAAAATGATCAAAACAAATTATTCATTTTATTTTATCAAACAAAACATGAAAATTTATTTTTCATTAAAAACAATAAACTTCTAGGTATATGTATGATTTATCTAAATCTAACAATATGCATACATATCCCAAACATAAAACGAGTCTATTAATAGTATTTACATGAAGGCAAGAGACTCAAAAAGGATATACATGTATATTTATTAGATTTGAGTAAAAATGCATATACATGAAGTAAAAACACGAAAATTGGCAAAACAAGTGTAAATGAGGAAATCATTAAAACTAGGCTATATATGTGCATATAGTGGGTACAAATGAGCATGAAGTGCAAACATATATATAAGTCAATTTGTTGCTCACTATTTGTACATGTATAAATACAAGTTTTAATGGAATCTACATCTAAACATGAATTTACCACATGAAGCACAAAACAAATGAAACATGGACATGCTATATGATATTACAAATGAAAAGCATGTAAATAAAATAAGAGTTTAGAAATAGTTACTGTTTTCCATTATGTTTGCAAAGGGGGAAAACTTACAATAAAAGTTTGAGGAGCTAAATTACAAGTATTCTTAAAAAGATTACAAGTAGATCTCCTCAGATATTCTGGAGAAGTGTGCCGATAGGAGTCTGGTCAGCGCGCGACCACTTTGTCCCTTTGACGATGCCAGCGATGAGATTCCCTTCTCGCCTGGTTCGGGGAATCAGAGAACAGAAGGTTGGTAGAACCCTCTTGCTGCTTCTCAAAATCGCCTTCAATAAGGAATTCCTTCTCGCCTGGTTCTGGAGATTCCTTGAGAGAAGGACGATGTTAGGGTATCAACACCCTGGTTAGAGAAAGCAATTCTCTAAAAGGTCTCTGAATTCGAGAGCACACGGTGCGTCGTGAAGAAGCCTCTGCTTGTGGAGTCCTCTTTTTGTCTTCGATCGATCGATCTCTCTCCGTGCGTCCGTCTGCGTCTCCCTCTCCTTGTACCTCTGGTGGGCTATTTATAGGGAGAGCAAGGGTATAATCGTCCCTTGAAGATATGGAAACAGATTGAATCAAATCTGTTTAAATCTGGAAAGTAGCCTTGCTGCTAGGCTAAGATAGCTTCTGCGGAGCTAGAATTGGCAGGTCGGTTGATCTTCTTGATCTGTTTTGATCCTTTCCATATCGTTGGAGGATTTCCCCTGATCTTCTTACTCGTTTTAGAAGAGTCAAGAGATTGTGGCAATCAACTGCCAAATTTGATCTCTGATTTGATCTTAATTGGATTTGATCTGATTGGATCCGATCTTATCCGGAGATTTGATAGGTCAAAGGTTGACCGTGGCAGATTCATAGCAGCGCTGCCCGCATTGAGCTCGTTGCAGGGCTAGAGGCAATCTTTGGCGAAGTCCGAAAAAGAGGCTTTTCGGCGAAGCTGTCAGTTGGCTTCTTGGCGAGGCTTTGGATGGCTTCAAGGCGAAGTCGAGTGATATTAGCCTCTCAAGCGAGGCTATCCCTTTGGGCTCATGCGATGCTAAGTGTTAGCACCTTAGACCTGCTGAGGTCTGTTTAGAAATAATCCGGGTTCACTGTCTGCTTGCTGGATCAGTGGAGTCCAAGTTGCTTCCTTGTCCCTTAGAGATGGGTGAAAACTGGTCTTCAGCTTGTCTGTCACTTGTCTTTTGTAAATGTCAACAAGTTTAGACATTGTTTGGACCAATAAGAATCTTGTCTTTTTTAAGTGTCAACAAGACCCCCTTCAAAGTTTTCGAAAGTCTGCAATGGCTCAGACTTTGAAACACTTTGAATTGCTTTGACTGGTGGTGTGTGGAGTATGAACGTCGCCATGATGGTTGAGTTCAGCTTCGCTTTGAATCCTGCTTCGGGATGTAGATTCGCCGAGGAATCATGTAGACTCGTGTCTGGGTAGCTTCGCAGCTAATAACCCCGCTTCTGGGCTTCTGAAGATATGTTCGCTTGGGATGGCATGTCGCTTTCCCGAGATCAACTGCCGTGGGATGGTTACGAGGAGGATTACTCCTTTCTTCGTGCTGATCGAGGGAGATATTCTCCGATTTGCACGTTTCCAATGGAGGATATTCCCTTTCTTCAAGGCGCAATAAGGGCCCTTATGAGGGAGACGTTTCTCCCTTCGCACGGTTCCAAGGGAAACCGTCCCTGTTCTCAAGGCGCAGTAAATGCCTTAAATGCGCTCGTGCTTCCACGCTTGAGGCGGCAGTGCTCAGGCCATGAGGCCTATAAATAGGACACTTGAGGTCCTCTGAAGAGAAGTGCTTTGCCTCTCTTCTCTTCTCTTGGTTGAGAGAGATACTCAGATCTCTGAATTAGTGAGAATGCCCACTCTGGTTATTACCCGGCCAAGGACCGGTAAGTCTTGATCGCTCAACGACTTCACCGATTTTAGGGAATTCATCTCCCTTGATTTAGCTTTGGCAGCTGCTTCAGGGATTAGCTTCCCTTGTTCTCTATTTAACTGATCTACAGAGAAAGATTTTGGCATACCTTCCCAGTGAAGCCATCATCTTGACTTGATCAAAGGAAGATCACCGCACATTAAGTCCGCAGCACAGGCAGAACTTGGGACTTGGTCTCTTCAATAGTTGAGCCAGTCTTGCCATATAGGTGAGGCTAAGACTGTGTCCCACGGGGTCAGTCTGGCTAGCCATATAGGCGAGGCTTGGACTTGGCGTTTGCTGAGCCAGCCCATCAGTGCTGTGCAGGCGAGGCTTGTCCTCTGCTTTTACTGAAATTGGATTGCTTTGACCCAAAAGATTCTGATTTGCAGTTTTTTTTTCTGTGCTTAACTGCTAATCTGTTCTGATTTGCCTTGCAGTGGGCTATGCTCGCCAATCTTGTGACTTGATGGAAGGAACCATAAAATTGCCTTATGCTTCCCCGGTTGAAACTTTACTTTTAAGCAGGAGGAACAATTCGGGGCAGCGGGTGCGTGTCCCAGAGGCTGTTAATAGCCTTTTATCAGAGGTGATTCGTTCTGAGGTGAGGCTGGCTGCCGCTTTTACCGGAGATGATCCGCTTCAAGATAGTGGGCGTCGCCTGTGGGATCGCCGGCATCATTGCCGACTTTCAACTTTGGTGGCCTTTGGGGGCGATCCACTTTGAGAAAACGGGCCTCACACCCGTTAGATCACTGGTATCACTGTCAATTCTCATTATACGTGATCTATCGTGTTGGCGGCGATAGGTTTTATTGCCAGGCTTCAACAAAAATGGCCTGGCAAGATCTGCCATTTTTGTGGAGAATAATGACCGTGTCCTTGCGGCACCACTGATTACAACCCTGTGCAGGAGGAAGGCCTCCTTTGTCCAGTCGGTTTGACTTAGAAGCGGGTAAAACCACTTGTATGCTTTTTTGCGCAAATGACCTTGTCGAGCAACTGGGTGTGTTGTATAAAACACAACTTTGATGTAATATCAATGTACCCTTCCTTTTTAAATCAATGAAAGTCCATCTCTTGATTATCTGATCTTTGCTTGCTTTCATTGAAAGTTTGGCTATAGCGGGGCTAAACTGTATGCGGAGTTAAGGACATAGTCCTTTCTTTGAATGAACTTCGCGAGACTGGCATGTCAGGGCCTTTTTAGAGGGCTAAGGAAATGATCAGGAAGGCGAATCTCCTCCTATCCAAGGCCATATCGGTACGTCTTGAAGAGACTGCGCGGCTTGAAGAGCTCAAAGCTCAGGGTGAGGAGCTTGCGCGGCAGGAGTTGTCACAGAGGGCAACTTTGGCGGAAGTTGAAGCTCGTCTGGCCCAGGCGGTGGACTTTGATGAGGCTGAGCTGAGGTCACAGGCGCTCGCCCAAGCTGCTGATGACAGGAAGATAAGGCTGAATGCCCTCGGAGAGCGGCTCAGATCGTACATTGTACGCTTGTAGGTCGTTGTATACGTGCCTCCATGTGTCCCCTATCTTTTGGAATTAATGGAAATTCTTTCTTTTGTTTTGGCTTCTGTCGAATCTCCAATCTTGTTCTTGCTTGAGGACGTAATCTTTGAGACGTGGCTATCCGTCGGTTCAGAGGTCGCAATGACATAACCGATTAAGACGTCAGCAATCTCGAGGTTAGCCCTTTGCGGGGCTGAAGGGGAGATACTTGCCTTTTATAAATGTCAGCAAGCATCGGTGAGTCCTGTCTTTTGTAAGTGTCAACAGGCCCAAAGTTGAGACTTAGCTGTCTGCTGGTTCAGAGGTCGCAATGACATAACCGGTTGAGACGCTACTAAGCTCAATGGTAGATGAAACTTGGCTATCTGCCAGTTCAGAGGTCGCGATGACATAACCAGATGAGACGCCACCAAGCTTCAGAAATTGGTGATACTCGTCTTTTATAAATGTCAACGAGTATCGAGACCTGTCTTTTGTAAATGTCAACAGGGCTCGGGATTGAGACTTAGCTGTCTGCTGGTTCAGAGGTCGCAATGACATAACCGGATGAGACGCCACCAAGCTTCAAAAATTGGTGATACTCGTCTTTTGTAAATGTCAACGAGTATCGAGACCTGTCTTTTGTAAATGTCAACAGGGCTCAGGATTGAGACTTAGTTGTCTGCTGGTTCAGAGGTCGCAATGACATAACCGGATGAGACGCCACCAAGCTCAAGGTTGGTGATACTTGTCTTTTGTAAATGTCAACAAGTATCGAGACCTGTCTTTTGTAGATGTCAACAGGGCTCGGGGTTGAGACTTAGCTGTCTGCTGGTTCAGAGGTCGCAATGACATAACCGGATGAGACGCCACCAAGCTCAAGGTTAGTGATACTTGTCTTTTGTAAATGTCAACAAGTATCGAGGTTGTAGTGGAATTTGGGAGAAATCTCGTTTTCACGGGGAGAAACGAGGGAATCACTGTCATAGGTTTAATGTTAACGTAACAGCGAAATGTATATGTGGTCTTACCATTCTATGGATGAGAATTGGTAGGTGATTTTGGAGGTCTCGTTCTCACGAGGAGAAATGAGGGGACTGCTGTCATAGGTTTAATGTTAACATAACAGCGGAATATATGTGGCCTTACCATCCTATGGATGAGAATTGGTAAGTGATTTTGGAGAGGGAATCAAATGGGAACTGGTCCCTTAGGATTTTTAGCAAATCCCCAGCTGTCAACGGGTTTGATATGCCTTTACCAACTACCGTTTGAATTGGGCTAGCCATGCTTTTTCCCTCAGCATGATGAGTTTGTCGAGGACTTATGTTGGGCTTACAGGCCAACATTTTCCTCTATCCTTAATCGTTAAGGATATTGGATTATCGGATTAATGTCTGCATAACCCTAACTCTCCTTTAGGATAACTGGTGCACGGCCAGGTTCCTATTGGTTTATGGCTGTATGACCTCACTTGGAGGAAGAGAAAGGCTCTCTTTGTGTGTGCTTCGGACACGGAGATCTTGATCAGAGGTGTAGTATTAACTTGATCAAGAGAAGGATCCTTGATTAAGGATAATACTTCTTTAAGAACTTGCCATTGATCGGCATCATGAGTAGGTCGCCCTCTGCAGTCGTGAGGCGGTATGCTCCGTTTGAATAGACTGTTTCTATCACAAACGGTCCTTCCCATTTAGGTTGAAATTTGCCTTTGGTCTTGTGCGTCATAATCATCGGTCGTCTGACGGCTAAGACCAGGTCTCCTTTCTGGAAGACTCTTTGTTTGACCTTCTTATTGAAGGCTTTTGAGATTCGAGCTTGATATAGCTCGATATGCTGCTGAGCTTGTAGTCGCTTCTCGTCCAAAGCTTCGAGCTCTTGAAGTCGTAGGCGATCATTGTCCTCTGATGTGGTTTTAGTAATCAGAGCTATATGCAACGATGGCATCTGGATTTCCAATGGGAGGACTGCTTCGCACCCATATACCAGAGAAAAAGGCGTATTGCCTGTCGGTGTCCGCACCGTGGTTCGGTAGGCCCAAAGACATTCACCGAGCTTTTCGTCCCAATCTCGCTTATTCGAGGAGACGAATTTCTTGAGCAGCTTGATGATTGTTTTGTTGAATGCTTCCGCCAAGCCATTGGCAGCAGGATTATAGGCAGTTGAAGTCACATTCTGAATTCGGTATTTATCGCAGAACCGATAGAATACTTGGCTTATGAATTGGGGACCGTTGTCGTGGATGATCCGCCTAGGGACACCAAATCGATGGATGACATGGTGCTTGATGAAATTAACCACATTAGAGGTTTTGACTTCAACCAGTGGTATAGCTTCTGCCCATTTTGAGAAATAATCGGTTATTGCTAGGATAAACCGGTGACCTCTTGTTGAAGAAGGGCTGATTGGCCCTACGACATCTATTCCCCATGCTTCAAATGGCCATGAAGCAACAGTCGGGTGGAGCAGCTCCGGAGGCTGGTGTATGAAGTCCGCATGAATCTGACATGCTTTACACCTTCGTGCATATTGGATGGCATCGGCTATCATAGTTGGCCAATAGTATCCCAGCCTATGCAACCTGTCTTTAAGCTTTGGACCTGGCTGATGAGCTCCGCAAATGCCGTCATGCGCTGCTTGGAGCGCTTCCTGTGCCTCTGAATTAGAAAGGCAACGGAGGAGGACACCGTCATATGAACGACGGTAAAGTGTCTTCAGAATTGGATCGTAGTAGAAGCGGATGGACCTTCGTCTGACGGACGCCGCTTCTTTAGGATCGTCTGGAAGTAGACCGTACAAAGCATAGTCAATGAGAGGAAAGCGCCAATCCCTCGGCTCAAGATCCGTGGAGACATTATAGACTTCTCGAATTCTTAGCATGTGCTTGGAGCATACAAGATGTCGAGTTGCGACTGTGAGGTGATACTCGGTGTCGGCTGGCAAGGCTAGCGTCGTCGCTAATGCAGCAAGAGCGTCCGCCTTGGTATTCTGAGATCGAGACACATGCCCGATGTAGAAACCTTCAAATAGGTTAGCCAATTCGATGGCTGTATGGTAATAAGGCACCAAGTCCTGATGGCGGACTTCGTATTCGCCTTTAACCTGATTGATGATCAGTTTTGAATCGCCATAAGCTTCAAGGTAGCGTACCCCCATTCCGTGGGCGAGTTGAAGACCAATGAGCAGAGCATTATATTCCGCTACATTGTTGGAGCATGATTCTGTCAGAGAAAATGCTCTGGGCAGGACATGATTCTGTGGGGAGATAAACACAACCCCCACTCCGGCAATAATCTTACCTTTAGGGCCCATTCGCGATGCTCCATCAAAGAACATCTGCCACACTTCCTCTTCTGAGGTTGCATAAGACTCGAAGACCTCATCGGGGATGTCTTCGTGAAGTTTTGAATGCTCCGAAACTGGATGAGCAGCCAAGAACTCTGCAAGGGCCTGGCCTTTAACCGCCTTCTGAGGCGTGAAGATCATGTCGTATTGAGACAATAAGAGTGCCCACTTAGCCAATCTTGAATTCAATGATCCTGGCTTCGTCATAAGAAGACGCAATGGGTTTACTCTGGAGATGACATGTATGGTCTGGCTGACCAAATAATGTCGTGTCTTCTGAACAGCGAAGACGAGAGCTAAACACTCTTTCTCGATAGGGTTGTAGCGAGATTCCGCTTCTATGAGAGTTCTGCTCAGATAATAAATGGCCTGCCCGTGGCCATTGTCGTCCTTTTGAGCGAGGAGGGCACCGAGGGAGTAGTCCAGAGCTTTTACATAAAGCAAGAATGGTTTCCCTGATGTAGGGGCCACCAGGACTGGAGGCTTTGTGAGATACCTCTTGATGTCTTCATAAGCTTCTTGGCAAGCTTGATCCCATGCGAAGGAAGCACCCTTTTTCATGAGTCGGGTGAACGGTTGACAGCGGCCTGAGAGATTTGCAATGAATCTTCTGATATAAGCCAGCCTGCCTTGCAAGCCTCTGAGCTCTTTGAGATTCCTTGGTGGATGCATGCTCTGGATGGCTTTGACTTTGTCTGGGTCAAGATGAATTCCTTTTGATGTGACAATAAACCCAAGGAATTTGCCGCTTGACACTCCCAAGAAGGATTTTGTCGGGTTCATTTTCAGTTGATGAGCCCGCATTATGTCGAACATCGTTCTCAGGTCGCGAAGATGTTCATTCTTGTTACGGCTTTTGACGGCAATGTCGTCGACATAGCACTCCACCGTTTTTCGGAGATGATCGCGGAAGATCATACTCATTGCCCGCTGATAGGTTGCTCTGGCGTTCTTCAGTCCGAAGGGCATTACAGTGTAGCAGTATACCCCCAATGGTGTTCGGAACGAAGTATGCTTCTCGTCGTCGGGATACATCTTGATCTGGTTGTATCCTGAAAAGCCGTCCATGAAAGACATCCTTTCGAACCCGCATGTGTTGTCAATCATGACGTCGGTGATGGGTAGCGGAAATTCATCCTTGGGACAGGCCGTATTGAGATCACGGTAGTCGATGCAGATCCGTATTTTCCCGTTCTTCTTGAGGACGGGGACTATATTAGCCACCCAATCTGGATGTTGTTCCTCCCGGATGAAGCCACATGCGATGAGCTTGTGAACTTCGGCCTCAATAGCTTCCATGATGTTCGGACGAAACCGACGTTGTTGCTGCTTGACTGGCTTGACGTCGGTCTTGATGTTCAGACGGTGCATAGCGACCTGTGGATCAAGTCCGGGCATATCTTCGTAGCTCCATGCAAAGACATCTATATACTCCTTTACGAGTATTATCAATTCCTCCTTTTCTATAAGTGATAGGCTTTCACTTATAAAGATGGGCTTGGGGTTATCTTGACTTCCCAGGTTGACCTGCATCACCTTGTCTTCAGTGGGCGGCTCGCGCAGTTCGAATCGCTTTTCCCATTGAAGGTCTAATTGCTGGGCCCATGGTTCCTCATCAGTGGCTTCTGCGGGCTCCAATTGACTGCTTAAGGTCATATTAGCAGTGAGGTTTTCGAACATCCCTCCTATGCTGACATCTGAATCCCACTCGGAGGATGAGGCTGAATGTGACGGAATTGGTTCATCGTTTTTGACTTGAATGGTTGCTGACGATGTGGGTGTAACATACCCCAACCCCCTGCGTGTACTATCATAGTAATTTGCAGGCTTCCCTTTAGGCACAAAGTTCCGCATCAAACTGCGCCTTCCTTTTCCGAAATTCAGGCCTGCTCCATGCTTCAAGTCGTACCCCATTTTCTTCATAATATGGCGCGCTGGCCGCGTGTAATGAAAGAACTGTGGGGCGTCTGAGTCTGAGCTCGAATCTACAGTTGTGGGTCCCCGTGGCTGGGTTCTACCGAAGATTATCGGTAACTGACCTTCTTTGGATGGCGGGATCACCAAGACGGCTCCTTCTGCGGATTCCATGGGCGTACTGGACGCACTTGGCTTGTGTAACGGCATGTGTAGAGAGCTATCCGTAATGGATCCAAATAGCCCAACAGTCGCAGGATAATCAAAAGAAATATTATCATTAATTACCCATTCACCTTCATCCTCTGAAGGAGTATTACATAGAGGATTATTGAGACATGCTATAATTGGTTCACCAATCAAAATGGCTGGCATGCCTGTTTCGGATTCTGAATCCGCCTCGTTGCCGCTTTCATCATCGTCCGGCAACGATTCTTTAAGTGCTCCACCGGCCTCTTGATATAGGAGAGCGTCAGTGAAGTAGTTTTCCACTCCTTTGAATGGTTGTCTCTCAGCAAAGACAGTTCGTACTGTCGCATTATCTTCAACATATTTGAAGCATTGATGGAGGGTGGAAGGGACGATCCAGTTGGCATGGATCCATGGCCGTCCTAGCAGCAGGTTATATGAAGTGTCAGCATCAATGACATAGCATGTCACTTCTGACTTCAGACTCCCGATTCTGCAACGGAGTCGAATCTTCCCCAGTGGATGACTGCTCCCGGCGTTGAAACCGTATATTGTAGTAGTGGTTGCGGACAACCTATACAATGGTATGCCGAGGAGGTAGAGAAGCCTTTTGGGTATGATGCTGAGTGCAGACCCTGGATCGACTTGTACCCGCTCAATGCATGTTGAACCGATATATCCGGTGTAGTACAGAGGTCGATCGTGCTTGTTATCTTTGAGAAGCATATCTTCCGCCGTGAATGTAATAGCGGGCACCTTTGATTGTGCATGATGACATTCTGGGCAGGAAGACTGAGCATCATCCTTAGGGATCTCAGGCATGCATGTCATAAAGGACTCTGAATTGGCTAGCGCATCCCTGAGTGCTTCTCTTGTCTCTTTCGAGAGGCGAAGGAGCTCGTGTATAGTGATACGAGCTGGGATATTGGCCAGCTGAGCCAATATGTCAAACCGAAAGGGCGTATCAAACCCTTGGCCTGGTGGTTTCTTCAACACATGGTCGAATCGTACCTCCTTAGGCTTTTCTTTCCCTTTGGCTGGGATTGGAGTGGATGCTGGTACTTGTACTGACGTCGTTTGCTGTTGTGTTTCGTCAGTAGACTTTTCATACTGCCTCAAGTATGATTTTCCGGATCGGGTGCCCGTTTGTTGAGGCGTATCGGCTTGCGCTGCGCAAGCATGCTTTTCTCCTTCGGAATCACTGAGGGAAGCCGATGTAAGATTGCCGTCGTCTGGCAGGATGGAGATGACATTGCAAGACTTGCCCTTTGAGTTGGGCTGCTTTGGATCCCGCTGTACGTCTTGGACGAGGTCTGGATGTATCCACATGACTTCTCCTGTCTCCAATGTTAAGGGAACAAGACCCTTATTGTTTTGAGCTGTAGCTGGAAGATGCTTGACTTCCAACCGTGGCGCAGGGACAGAATAAGTCCTGTCAGGAACTGTGATCTTTGGAGCCTTGCCGAACTCAAGAGTCACCATATTGGCAGTGACTTTCTTCTGCTCCGCCTTCAATGTCAGAACCCCGGCATCGACCAAGGCTTGAATTCTATCCTTGAGGACATAGCACTTGTCAGTAGGATGGTGGACCATCCTGTGGTAGAGGCAGTATTTAGGGTCGTTTGTGCGCCCTATCTCATTGGGACGCCGCGCATCTGGCAGCTTCATTTTGTTCCCTTTGTGGAGCAGATGGAATATGGTGACCACCTGATCGTCTTTGAACGAGTACTGCTTTGGAGGGAATTTGGGCTTCTGATTGTTGAAGCCACTCTTCTTGGCTTTCGACTGCACATCTCCGGATAACTCCACAGACATAGTCTCTTTACCTTTAGCTTGAGAAGATTGCGGTAGGTCGCTACGCCCTTTGTTGTTCATCCCCCATTTGCCTCTAGGGGCGGATGGTTCGAACTTCTTAGCCGACTTCTCGGCTATCTCAGCTTGTTCGACCAATTCCTTCCAAGTGTGGGCTTTGACAGCCCCCATGCGAACTTCGACTTGGTCTAGGAAGTTGTGTCTGCACGTCTGTAAGAGCATGGGTAGTGGCATCCCTGCTGGGCACATCAAGGATAAATTTCTGAACCGTTCGATGTAGTCACGGACAGATTCGCCCTTCCTCTGCACAGTGGAGAGTAGCTTGCCCATGGTTACTTCGGTATCGTCCTCATAGAAACGAGAGAGGAACCGAGTTTCCAGGTCGATCTAGGAGTTGATAGAGCCCGGGGGAAGACTGCGAAACCAGTCAAATGCCACCCCCTTTAAGGTGCCAATGAAAAGCCTAGCCATGATGGCGTCATTGCTTATAACATTACCAGTCTGAGACCGGAAATAGTAGATGTGCTGATTTGGCGAGCTCTTTCCATCATAGGTATGCAGCGTTGGCGGTTTGAACTTCGGTAGATATGGCACCGAATCCCACTCCAGCGGATAAGGACGGACTGCCCCTACCTTCTTTAATTCATCCCTCTGAGCTAGGGATGCGATTTGAGCTTGGAGGCCCTTAAGGACTTCGGCGTCTAAGGAAGAACCCTCCTTGGATTTCTCCGGCTTTGGCCGCTCATTGCTGAAGTGTTCCTCCTCATCGTGATTGCTCCCGGCATCATTGTCATTCCGGTTACTGAGGAGTTGAGCGAGCATCTGTTGAATGTTGTCCAGAGCTTCTTGCTGGGTTTTGAAAGTTTGCTCCTGAGCTTCCAGGCGCCGACGAAGATCGTCGTTGACGTTATCAGCCATATTGACTGATGCTCTGTCTGTTCGCACCGAACTGACAGTCGCCGAGGAGGCATACCCACTGTCTTCATCTTCTCCGTCCGATGATTGGAGTGATTTCCTGGGCTCTGACGAGGCTAGGGCCGTCAAGGAGGAAGGCTGTTCATAATTGTAGGGTATCGCCACCCTGGATCTGGTGTTTCAGAAGACACCTTCTTCATGCACCAAGACTTCGCCTAAGCCTGGGCTGTAGTCTGGATCTGAGGACTCTCGTCCTCTTCCGGTCATGTTGACGGATGCAGAGGGAAGATCTCGCGAGATGCTCCTTTTGCGGTGCTTCATCGGGGCTTGTACCGATAGCCGATCAAAAACTGACCGCCGTCTTGGAGGCGTGGCGGGGATTGGTCCCAGCCGGCAATGGACCGAGTGGAGTGTCACCAGCTGACATCCCACTTGTCGACAACAGGGGGAAGAGATTTGTCTATCCGTCAACAATTTCTTCAAATCGAACCCGGTTGGGTCCCTGTAGTCGAGCGCAAAGGCTCTTTTGGATCGCGCATAGGGCGATGTCCTGCTTCTTTTATCCCTGCAGATGGGATTAGCACTGAATAGTGCTTTGGTTCTAGCTTCGCCATCAGACGCGAACTTAGTGCTTGACGCACTGGAAAGCGGAGTACGCTGTGGTGCTTTACCCGCTATGCTGCTGCGAGGGTAATTAGCCTCAGATAGTACTTTGGCTTCGGCTTTGCGGTCATGAACCCTGCGCGTATGCTGTGGTACAGTAGCTTCGCTCATGAGAACGAGGCCGGCGTGAGGCATCGCTGCCCTTGAATTGGACGACGGTATGATTGCCGTCGTAACTTTATGATTGGAGCAGACAGGCATCTTGCCTTTCTCTTCGCGGGAGAGGCACGGTTTAGGCGTTGCTACGCCTGAAGCTTCGGTCGAAGACTTCTGTTTAGGCTTCCATACCCGCCTTAGCAGAGGAGACTTAGGTTCGCAAAGAACCTGATTTACCACATACGAGGCTGAGGGGTGTTGGCAGAATTCTGCTTTCGGTTTCTGATTCGAAACCTTGGTCGTGGAAACCCTCCTATGCTTCCGTGCTCGAAGCATTGGGCCGCCCCCAGAGAGGACTTCTTCAAATCTTCCTTGATCGAACTGAACCACCAAGTTCTCACAAATAAAGGAATCAGACTACGGACGTGCTTCCTTGTTGCGCCAAATAACCGCAGTAGGTTCGCAGGGAACCTTTTCAGTCTCTGCAGAGACTTTCCTTGAAGATTTAGCCAGAGGGGCTCTGGCTGCACCGGCTTTTCTGAATTCAGAGTTAGACCCAAAGGTCTGTTCGTCGCATTGCGACACTTGATTCTCGGCAGTGGAGAATTTAATCCCCAGCGGAGTCACCATCTTGTTTTCCATTATGTTTGCAAAGGGGGAAAACTTACAATAAAAGTTTGAGGAGCTAAATTACAAGTATTCTTAAAAAGATTACAAGTAGATCTCCTCAGAGATTCTGGAGAAGTGTGCCGATAGGAGTCTGGTCAGCGCGCGACCACTTTGTCCCTTTGACGATGCCAGCGATGAGATTCCCTTCTCACCTGGTTTGGGGAATCAGAGAACAGAAGGTTGGTAGAACCCTCTTGCTGCTTCTCAAAATCGCCTTCAATAAGGAATTCCTTCTCGCCTGGTTCCGGAGATTCCTTGAGAAGAAGGACGATGTTAGGGTATCAACACCCTGGCTAGAGAAAGCAATTCTCTAAAAGTTCTCTGAATTTGAGAGCGCACGGTGCGTCGTGAAGAAGCCTCTGCTTGTGGAGTTCTCTTTTTGTCTTCGATCGATCGATCTCTCTCCGTGCGTCCGTCTGCGTCTCCCTCTCCTTGTACCCCTGGTGGGCTATTTATAGGGAGAGCAAGGGTATAATCGTCCCTTGAAGATATGAAAACAGATTGAATCAAATCTGTTTAAATCTGGAAAGTAGCCTTGCTGCTAGGCTAAGATAGCTTCTGCGGAGCTAGAATTGGCAGGTCGGTTGATCTTCTTGATCTGTTTTGATCCTTTCCATATCGTTAGAGGATTTCCCCTGATCTTCTTACTCGTTTTAGAAGAGTCAAGAGATTGTGGCAATCAACTGCCAAATTTGATCTCTGATTTGATCTTAATTGGATTTGATCTGATTGGACCCGATCTTATCCGGAGATTTGATTGGTCAAAGGTTGACCGTGACAGATTCATAGCAGCGCTGCCCGCATTGAGCTCGTTGCGGGGTTAGAGGCAATCTTTGGCGAAGTCCGAAAAAGAAGCTTTTCGGCGAAGCTGTCAGTTGGCTTCTTGGCGAGGCTTTGGATGGCTTCAAGGCGAAGTCGAGTGATATTAGCCTCTCAAGCGAGGCTATCCCTTTGGGCTCATGCGATGCTAAGTGTTAGCACCTTAGACCTGCTGAGGTCTGTTTAGAAACAATCCGGGTTCACTGTCTGCTTGCTGGATCAGTGGAGTCCAAGTTGCTTCCTTGTCCCTTAGAGATGGGTGAAAACTGGTCTTCAGCTTGTCTGTCACTTGTCTTTTATAAATGTCAACAAGTTTAGACATTGTTCGGACCAATAAGAATCTTGTCTTTTTTAAGTGTCAACAGTTACCAACTAAGGAACTATGTTCCAAAACTCCAAACATGGTGGTTGTCCCACCAAACCTCCTTGATAGCGGTGCATCAAATAAATGTCCTTCAAGCCCATGCAACCACCATCAAGGCACCAAATCTCTCACGTCTTGTGAGAGCCCTCACCTACATCAAATACAAAAGGTGGGGACTTTGGTACCCATTTTCTTTTGGGTCCTTGAGGATTAGTCTTGTAAGGCACCCAAACATATTTATTAGCAAAATTAATATGATGCATCTTGTCATAACAAAACTTTGCTAAATGGCCTTTGCGGCCACAATGTGTACACTTGTACACCTTAGGATGCTTATGTGTGTGAGTGTGATCATGGCGTGCAACATAAGCATATGCATGATGATGATGTGCATGAATGTGTGGAGTTTGTTTCTTTAAAAACAAGGACTCCAATCTTGAATGGTTAAATGCACATGAGCTCAAAGTGGAGCTCAAACAATTAATCCTATTTTTCAAAACATTAATCTCACTATTATCAATTGTGGCATGTAAAGCATGGTGAGATTGTGAAACAATTTTCTTATTCTTTTTCGAAACATTTTCTTTTTCATTATCAAAAATTTTTCTTTTCAAAGAAGTGTTTTCATTTAAAACAATTTCTTTTTGTTTTTCCACCAAAATAATTTTATTTTTCAAATTTGTGTTTCCTTCACAAAGATCATCCAATTTTGAAAGCATGGAAACATTCTCATTTTTCAAAACTTCATTTTCTTTTTCTATGCATGCAATCTTAGTTCTAAATGAATCTTTTTCCTTTAGCATGCAATCAAATTTCTTTTTCAAATTTTTATTATCTTTCTTAATCATGTCATATTTTTCAAGAAGGAGTTGACAAAAAGTTGTGAGCTCATCATATGACATGTCATCTTCTACCTCGGATTCGGTAGTTACCTCAAGGGGGTTATCCCCTTGGATCATGTAGCACATGTTGGAGATGTCGCTTCCAACATCCGAGTCATTCCCCGCATGGTATTGATCATTTTCGCCAAGGGAGAGGAGGGTGTTCCATGGTACAAAAGCCGAATCAATGTTAGCAATCCTAGATAAATAAACATCATCTAGGGTACTCTTTAAAGCATTTAGGGCTTGCATTAGCCTCAATATTCTTGCTATCATTAACATATGAATCTTTAATTGTAGCAAGATAAACATGAATGCCTAGGGCCTTGAGGTATAAGGACATCTTAACCTTCCAAATTTGGATGTTAAGAATGTCAAAGGTGGGTGGTGACATGAAGTCCATGGTGTGTGTACAAATATTGTGATTAGCCTAAAAATGAGGATCTTTAACTCTAGGTTGTAAGACCCAAATTCAGAGCACTTGGCTCTGATACCAATTGTAGGATCACCTAGAGGGGGGTGAATAGGTGATGGCTAATCTAATGGTCACTTAATGTCAAATAATGCGGAATTAAAAACTATTATGACTTAAACAAACTTTTAAACTAAACACCACGTATAACACAAGAGTGTAGCCGAATTTCCCGTGAAGGGCTTTGGACTAACTCCTCTAGATTCCCCTAGATAAGGGTTGAGGTGCCGCGTTGGCTCTCTTGGTTAAATACAAGTGTTAGCAAACAATCCCAAGCATGTATATCAATTAAGCACAATATGAATATCAAGCAAGTAAGGATAAGCACAATAAAAGCATGCAAGATATAAATAAGAGACAAAGAGAGAGAGAGTGAGCAATCGCAAACACAAGGGATTTGTTTCGAGGTTCGAGCACACTTGCTCTACATCCCCGCCTTCGACACACGAAGGATTTCCACTAAAATTGATCCCACTGGATCACTCGGTACCGCAACACCTACAACGAGTTCCCACTAGAACTCCTTGGACTCTCTCTAGTCCGTACACACTACAAGCCCACCGGCTCGCCGAGGCCACACCTCAAATAAAGAGTTCGCACCCGAACTCGAAACACCGAGTCCCCACTAGGACCCGAAACAATGCGAACACAACCGTCCGCCTCCTCAAAGAACAACAAAAGAACTTTGGTAATTACAACTCTTGATCACCTAAAATCCTTTCACAATAACACTCCTATAGGTAGATATAGCAATGGATAGCTCAAGTGTTTGTGAGGAAAACAAGGAAAGAGATGGTGGAGGAAAAACTCAAGAAATCACTTTTAATCACTCTTGATAAACTCCCCTTTTGATTGGAAGTATTAGCTCTCAATTTAGTGGAGAAAACTCTTTTAATGAAGTAGGAAAAACTGGCTCAAAACCCACTAAAAAATCTTCATCAAAACAGCCTCCAAATGCCCCAATTTATAGGGCTAGAAAAACTAGCCGTTGGAGGCCTGACAGAACTGTCGGTCGACCGGCCAACGGTCATATTTCAGACCATTGAGCCATTGGTCGACCGGTCAGTCGACCGAGGCCAGGATACAGAGAGCAAGTCTCTCTGCCCGGTCGACCGGTCGGTCGACCGGGGCCTTTCCAGAGAGCAGAGCTCTCTAGACGGTCGACCGGGTCGGTCGACCGGCCTTCCTGTCAGAACTGGCGTGCACGTCTGTGGACGTCGGTCGACCGTGAAGGTCGGCCGACTTCAAGCTGCGGTCGACCGTCCCGGTCGACCGGCTGAAGCCAGGAAACATTGTTAAGGGATTAAAAACTTGGTCTTTTTGATTGAAATAAAATCCCATAAAATATAGAAAAATCTACAAAAATAGTTTTACCAATATGCTTTGATAAACAAACATGCTTGCACAAAATCAAGGCATGTTATAAATAATTTGGACTATTTTTGTAATATAAAAAAATTGGCTCAAATGAAAAACAGTATTTTTCCAAAACTTGATTTTTCCAAACTTCTCCAAATATAAAACAAGATATTTAAACTCATTTGAAGCATAGAGTGTATGGATATGATCCACTACACAAACATGTTGAAATATCTATGTTTTTGACATTAAGCACTAAACATGGTTTTGGATAAAAGATATGTATATAAGAAATTCCAAAAACCAAAAGGTATTTTTCTAAGAGAAAATTCTTTTATAAAAACAAACTAAAACAAGAGTGTGTGTGTGTGTGTATATGATATACTTGAGCAATCTACCAACTATTCTATCCTTTACATTTTATCTAAAAATAAAATCTTCTAAAAACAAACATTGACTCAAGTCTTCATCTTCTTGAAGTCTTCACTTGAAGCCTTCTCATCTTCTTGACTTGGTCCAAACACGATCCAATGGCTCTTGGATCAAATCGTGCTAGCTCCAAAACTTGACTTTAAATCCTTTGTTGAAGCTACGCACCTACTAAGATCTTGATCATAAATCTGTCACTAATTAAACACAAGATCATTAGTACTATAACTACATGAGTTGATCATCATCAAAACTAGAGTAATGGGCCTTCGGGCCAACAACCGTTACTCCGTAAGCTCCTCATATTATATGTAATCGTCCCCAAATACCTGATCAACAGAGTGAAATATCTCTAGATATGGATATGCAAATCCAGGAGAGTCAGAAGACTCCCAGCGAGTGTGTAAAATTAGGAAAGTAATAGTATAGTATGTCACAAGTACAATAACATGCAGTGCATACCTAAAGAGTAATGAAGTCAATCTGTTATAGAGTCATATGTCAGGTCTTTATCATATATGTGTATACAACAAGCAGATGCACATTAATCTACAATGCATCATAGAAGGTCTATTTGTATTAATTATGTTAGCGAACACTAATTGTCATATGCAGTAAAACGCATCCCATATTATGTCTACTACACATGTCAATTAGTGTCCTAGGTTATTTAAAACTGATTGATGGAGGCATTTTCTATGTTTTATGTCGGCCTCATACATACAAGGACCACAAGCCAGATGCCTGTAAAAGAACCAGGTTGTACCGATAGATATTCAGTAATAGTGAATAATATAGACAATACAGGATGACAATCATCCCCCGGAATCCCGCAGTAGAACCGTCTTTTGGATGTACAACATATATCTTAGTCCACCTAAAATACAGTGGTTGTCTTACCTTCAATTTCCCCAATCCCAGTTTTTTCAATCTTAGTGTAAGTTGTTTAATGATTATGTCACCTAATTTACTAGGTCTAATCAATGTCTTCATAATTTTAACACTTTACCAAACAACGTGGGATTCTCGAGGTGGCCCCAGCGAATTCTAGAGGTGACTCCCACAGATTCAAGAGATGGCCCTATGTATTCAAGAGATGGCTCCCACAGATTCAAGAGATAGCCCCCATCACATCTATGTGTGGCTTGGCACTTTACTCCGTGTAGCACTTAGTTTCATGTGATACTTTGCTTTGTGTATGTAATACTCTGGTCTCGAACATACATACTAGATACCTATTTTCGCATGTATTATTTTGTATTATTAATTTATTATTGGTATTCGGGTGTATTCTGTGGACCCGAGCCTAGCCTGTAACCCCCTGATCCCTGGTGTACGTATCACAGTATCAGTACGCGATACAACGTATAATGTTGATTTGACCTTTCTAGTAGTCAGATTGAGCAGATTTCAGTTTCAAATATCATTTTCTAATATTTTAAAATTTTTAAGATTTTCTACAATTTTTCTGGATTATTTTAGAAAATCTCCGTAGTCGGTGTCGACTGATACCGATAATCGGCGTTACGATTTTTATTTCGCAAATGGAGTTGTATTTTGAGAATTTGCTTTCACCATGTGTCTTAGACTCATATTATCTACCTTAGGGTATTTTTGGAGATTTTTCTGAATTTATGAAAAATCCAGCCAAACCGGTGTCGCCCAGTATCGGCGAGACACTCCAGGATTTTTAATTTGCAAACTAGACTAAATTTCTTCAAACCGTTTTCATATTACGTCTCAGGATAATATTCTCTATTTTTTGTAATTTTTGGGCACCGTTCGGAGCTGATCGAATATTGGGCCAATATCATAATAATATAATATTATTTTTTAATCTTTTTCTTTTCCTTTCTTTTTCCCTTTTCTTCTCCCTTTCTCTGGAATCATCCCCCACCGCCATTGCCACTGCCTCTTCCTCATTTAAAAATCTCTCCCCTCCTCTCTCTCTACCACCCATTCTCTCTCACTCTCTCTCTCCTCTTTCTCTCTCTTCTCTTTTCTCTCTCTATCTCTCTCAAATCTCCCACTCTCCCCTTACAGCCTCTCTCTCTACCTCTCTCCCTCTCTCTAATTCTTTCTCCCTCACACTCTCTCTCGCCCTCTTTCTCTCTGTTCATGGCCCCCGGACCGCCGCCGGCAACCTGAGGGCCGTCGCCGGCCTGGGCGACCGCCGGCAAGGCGGCGCCAGCCTGGACCACCGCCGGCCCCCCATCTCCATCTCTCCCACTTCTTCTCTCCCTCTCTCGCTATCGCTGCATGGCCGGAGTGGCGCTAGAGCACCGCCGGAGCGGCGCCGGCGCCGGGAAGGTGGCCGCGCCACCGCGCGACTGGGCGGGAAGGTGGCCGCGCCAGCCGCAGCAGCAGCAGCAGCTGCTGCTGTCGCCGTGTGCTTGGGGAAGGAAACCCAAATGGGTTTGGGTTTTAGGTTTAACCCAAACCCGACCCGCTTGCACCCAAACCCGACCCAATAAGGTAAAAATTGCCTTTTAGCCCCTGTGAGATTCTAAATTACTTTGGGGCTCCTGAAAAATTACAAACAGCCCCCTGGATATTTTCAGCTATTACATATCTAACCTTTTTCTATTGGTTTTGGTTTCCGAACGATATCTGGAGCATCCGGACTCCGATTTGGACGATCTGGATCCGTTGCGATCGTGGAAAAGAGAGCTACCTTCCCATGGCTAGTTTGTGAGTGATTTTCTTTTATAAATTATATTTTACTATGTTTAGTGACATGGAGTGATGTATCTTGATTATGGATGAAATACGGGAACTATTCATTATTAACTGGTAATGATTGGACAGGCATTGTACTAGGAATAACCTAGAAGATTGTTAGGTAATTCCTGATTTAATATGCGATAACAATAGTAACAATAAATACTGAGATAGACAACTCAGACACAGTCATTCTACCTGCACAGCCACTGACACTCGGGCCACTATGTCACCATATTCTTGTACACCATTATGACATGTTTGTATCACAATCACATTACATGTATACTGAGCCACAGATATGCTACGACACCACACTGTCACGAGACATGCATGCTAGACACCGTTACTGTAATTCACAGGACATGGTATTACTTGATACACGGACTACCGTTATTACATGTACTAGTGCTACGCAGATATGTTACACGGATTATAGCTACACATCTATGTTCCACTAGTACACGGATAAGTACCGCATTTCATATTAGTGTTATCATCATTACACGGATACTGTAGTTCACTATACTGATATTAGACACTGACCACTGTTATTACGCGACACGTCACACTCTTATTTCGTATTCATGTCCCACCGATATATAAATGCACTACTACAAGGATACCATTATAAAATATATTGTTATCATCGTTACATGGATTCTCGGCATATCACTGTTACACATGCATATATGGTTTCTCTATTCTTGTCATATGGATCCCCGTGCATATTACATGTATTATTGTGCCATGATATTCCTGTATTCTTGTTATATGCTTGTTTCCCGTTACTGATATTGATATTCCCGTTACTGGATACATGAGCTGTTGATATGCAATTTGTGGACCCCCACAGCTATTGTTTCTCGTTTCCCGTTATCATGTTTCGTGCTATCAACAGAGCTCATGTCATATTATCGTATTACATGTACCATGTCCCGTACTTGTTCCTATTATACTGTATAGTGAAAGATAATAAAGATAACTTGGGTATGGGGGAGACTTGACGGTTGACTAGATCTTGTCAGGTGGATGTCTGGATCTATTGTTTATCCCACTGCAGGGGACGGGGTAGTGCTGGCTACCGTCTGTTACTCATGAGCTCCCGTTTCACGTTATTATTTTAGCTCATTGAGATCCCGTTACATGTTACAGCCCTAGCGGGCTGGTCCTGGTCTCAGCAGCCAGGGGTCTGATAAGGCTGTTGTCCCCGGTATGCACGGGATACACCCACCTGATTAGAGCTCCTCGACCATGGGTTTCCAAGTAACATAAGACAACCGTATACACAATAGTGACATCGGGAACACTTGTTATTTGGTCACTCTCTCGTTTGGATAATGGTACCCGTAGGCCATGTCCGGATGGGTTCGACTGGAGTGCGGGCTCCAGTATGAACTGCCAGTGGTATGGGACACTGGAAGAGATTGATTAAAATACCAGGTGGTACTAATTGCTACTATTGTATAAATATCGTGACGTGCCTGATACATGTATACTATTATTTAGTTGTACTTGTTGTTGTTCCTGATCATTTATCCGCTATCATGTTACATGTATACTGTGTATACACTGCATTGCATGTCTTCTGTTTTTTGTGTTTGCATATACTACTCATGTACAAGTATACACTGCATTATATATATTCTGTTTTCTGTATACCTTGCAGACATCATTACTGTCTATGCACAACACTATATTATGGCTATATTGCATATGCTCATCTGCAGGTTCACTTCCATCACATCACCACTAGCATGTTCATTTCTATCACGTCATCATTAGACAACAGTTATATAAACTGGATATGACTATAGACATGACCCGATAAGAACATGCTAGGTAGTGAAGGTATGAAAAGATGACATGTTTATATATTTCTATTGCTTATTATATGCTTATTATATGGTATCACTAATACAACATCATGTATTATATATTAGTATCGTGCTTGTATTACTATAGTATATATTACTGCCTCCTTCATTTTACCACTCACTAGGTCGCTTTCTGACGACCCTTGGTTTGCGTGCCCAGGTTGGAGATCCGAGTCACCATATTATCAGATAGTGCCTTGGAGTTACATAGGAGATTCCTCATCGAGACTATTCATTGGTATCTTTATGATTTATTGATGTTATCTTATTTATCCCTGTTGTTCTATCTATTATGATCACTAACCTCTTTCTACAGGTATTCTTGTACTTATTTCCTGCTGGAACCCTTGTGTATATGGAGATTATGTCCTGTACTGAGGCTTAACGTACGCGTGAGGGTGTTTTCACCTCGCGTATGTACGTCGCCATAACGTCTCCGTATCCTTGGGATCGGGGCGTTACAGAGTGGTATCAGAGCCTAGGTTCACACCTGGTGTGGGTAACCACCTGGGTCAATGCTTGGGCTCTAACCAACAGTACAATCAGGGTTAGATTAACCGAATTTGGGATTCCAGTAGCGAGTACAAGACTACCATGTTATTGAGAATTCATTCTCTGTCCTATTCCTTTCTTATAGTTGTCAATCAGAATATCCGATTTCCTTCTTGCTTTCTTTTCATCTTATTGCTCCCAATCTGTTAGTGTTAGTTCACTCCAATACTTCTCCATCCCGAGTTCCTTCTAGATATCAGAGTGCGCAGCGGAAGTGTCGTGGACCCGTACAAATTAGGCGTTGGGGCTGGAAATATTATTCTCACACCTGAATTAAAATTTGGAGGACGAAATTTTTTGTAAGGTGGGGAGAAATGTAACCCCCTGATCCCTGGTGTACGTATCATAGTATCAGTACGCGATACGACGTATAATGTTGATTTGACCTTTCTAGTAGTCAGATTGAGCCGATTTCAGTTTCAAATATCATTTTCTAATATTTAAAATTTTCAAGATTTTCTAGAATTTTTATGAATTATTTTGGAAAATCTCCGTAGTCGGTGTTGACTGATACCGATAATCAGCTTTACGATTTTTATTTCACAAATGGAGTTATATTTTGAGAATTTGCTTTCACCATGTGTCTTAGACTCGTATTATCTACCTTAGGGTATTTTTGAAGATATTTCTGAATTTATGAAAAATCCGGCCAAACCGGTGTCGCCCGGTATCGGCGAGACACTCCGGGATTTTTAATTTGCAAACCAGACTGAATTTCTTCAAACCGTTTTCATATTACGTCTCAAGATAATATTCTCTATTTTCTATAATTTTTGGGCACCGTTCGGAGCTGGACGAATATTGGGCCAATATCATAATAATATAATATTATTTTTTTAATCTCTCAAATCTCCCTCTCTCCCCTTACAGCCCTCTCTCTCTACCTCTCTCCCTCTCTCTAATTCTTTCTCCCTCACACTCTCTCTCACCCTCTTTCTCTCTGTTCATGGCCCCCGGACCGCCGCCGGCAACCTGAGGACCGTCGCCGGCCTGGGCGACCGCCGGCAAGGCGGCGCCGGCCTGGACCTCCGCCGGCCCCCTATCTCCATCTCTCCCACTTCTTCTCTCCCTCTCTCGCTAGCACCGCCGGAGCGGCGCCGGAGCACCGCCGGAGCGGCGTTGGCGCCGGGGAGGTGGCCGCGCCACCGCGCGGCTGGGCAGGAAGGTGGCCGCGCCAGCCGCAGCAGCTGCGGGCAGCAGCAGCAGCTGCTGTTGCTGCCGCCCTGTGCCTGGGGAAGGAAACCCAAATGGGTTTGGGTTTTGGGTTTAACCCAAACCCGACCCGCTTGCACCCAAACCCGACCCAATAAGGTAAAAATTGCCTTTTAGCCCCTGTGAGATTCTAAATTACTTTGGGGCCCCTGAAAAATTACAAACAGCCCCCTGGATATTTTCAGCTATTACATATCTAACCTTTTTCTATTGGTTTTGGTTTCCGAACGATATCTGGAGCATCCGGACTCCGATTTGGACAATTCTGGATCCGTTGTGATCGTGAGAAAGAGAGCTACCTTTACATGGCTAGTTTGTGAGTGATTTTCTTTTATAAATTATATTTTACTATGTTTAGTGACATGGAGTGATGTATCTTGATTATGGATAAAATACGGGAACTATTCATTATTAACTGGTAATGATTGGACAGGCATTGTACTAGGAATAACCTAGAAGATTGTTAGGTAATTCCTAATTTAATATGTGGTAATAATAGTAACAATAAATACTGACATAGACAACTCGGACACAGTCATTCTACCTGCACAGCCACTGACACTCGAGCCACTATGTCACCATATTCTTGTACACCATTATGACATGTTTCTATCACAGTCACGTTACATGTATACTGAGCCACAGATACGCTAAGACACCACACTGTCATGAGACATGCATGCTAGACACCGTTACTGTAATTCACAGGACATGGTATTACATGATACACGGACTACCGTTATTACATGTACTAGTGCTACGCAGATATGTTACACGGATTATAGCTACACATCTATGTTCCACTAGTACACGGATAAGTACCGCATTTCATATTAGTGTTATCATCATTACAAGGATACTGTAGTTCACTATACATGATATTAGACACTGACCACTGTTATTACGTGACACGTCACACTCTTATTTCGTATTCATGTCCCACCGATATATAAATGCACCACTACACGGATACCGTAATAAAATATATTGTTATCATCGTTACATGGATTCTCGGCATATCACTGTTACACATGCATATATGGTTTCTCTATTCTTGTCATATGGATCCCCGTGCATATTACATGTATTATTGTGCCATGATATTCCCTTATTCCTGTAATATACTTGTTTCCCGTTACTGATATTGATATTCCTGTTACTGGATACATGAGCTGTTGATATGCAATGTGTGGACCCCCACAGCTATTGTTTCCCGTTTCTCGTTATCATGTTTCGTGCTATCAACAGAGCTCATGTCATATTATCGTATTACATGTACCATGTCCCGTACTTGTTCCTGTTATACTGTATAGTGAAAGATAATAAAGATAACTTGGGTATGGAGGAGACTTGACGGTTGACTGGATCTTGTCGGGTGGATGTCTGGATCCATTGTTTGTCCCACTGCAGGGGACGGGGTAGTGCTGGCTACCGTCTGTTACTCATGAGCTCCCGTTTTCCGTTATTGTTTTAGCTCATTGAGATCCCGTTACATGTTACAGCCCTAGCGGGCTGGTCCTGGTCTCAGCAGCCAGGGGTCTGATAAGGCTGTTGTTCCGGGTATGCACGGGATACACCCACCTGACTAGAGCTCCTCGACCATGGGTTTCCAAGTAACATAAGATAACAGTATACACAATAGTGACATCGGGAACACTTGTTATTTGGTCACTCTCTCGTTTGGATAATGGTACCCGTAGGCCATGTCCGGATGGGTTCGACTGGAGTGCGGGCTTCAGTATGAACTGCCAGTGGTATGGGACACTGAAAAAGATTGATTAAAATACCAGGTGGTACTGATTGCTACTATTGTATAAATATCATGACGTGCCTGATACATGCATACTATTGTTTAGTTGTACTTGTTACTGTTCCTGATCATTTATCCGCTATCATGTTACATGTATACTGTGTATACACTGCATTGCATATCTTCTGTTTTCTGTGTTTGCATATACTACTCATGTACAAGTATACACTGCATTATATATATTTTGTTTTCTGTATACCTTGCAGACATCATTACTGTCTATGCACAACTCTGTATTATGGTTATATTGCATATGCTCATCTGCTGGTTCACTTCCATCACATCACCACTAGCATGTTCATTTCTATCGCGTCATCATTAGACAATAGTTATATAAACTGGATATGACTATAGACATGACCCGATAAGAACATGCTAGGTAGTGAAGGTATGAAAAGATGACATGTTTATATATTTTTACTGCTTATTATATGCTTATTATATGGTATCACTAATACAACATCATGTATTATATATTAGTATCGTGCTTGTATTACTATAGTATATATTACTGCCCCTTCATTTTACCACTCACTAGGTCGCTTTCTGACGATCCTGGGTTTGCGTGCCCAGGTTGGAGATCCGAGTCACCATATTATCAGATAGTGCCTTGGAGTTACATAGGAGATTCCTCATCGAGACTATTCATAGGTATCTTTATGGTTTATTGTTGTTATCTTATTTATCCCTGTTGTTCTATCTGTTATGATCACTAACCTCTTTCTACAGGTATTCTTGTACTTATTACCTGCTGGAACCCTTGTGTATATGGAGATTATGTCCTGTACTGAGGCTTAACGTACGCGTGAGGGTGTTTTCACCTCGCGTATGTACGTCGCCATAACGTCTCCGTATCCTTGGGATCGGGGCGTTACATAGCCCGAGACCCTAGACCTAGAGCCCAACCTGAGCTCGAGCCCTAGCCCAAAGCCTGACCTTTTTTATTATTTTTATTTTTCCTTTTTCTCTTTTTTTTCTTTTTTCTTTTCTTTTTTTCCTTTTCCTTTCTTTTCTTTCTTTTCTTTCTTTCTTTCTTCTCTCTTCCCTCCCCTTCCCAATGCTGCCAACCACACCCCCTATCACCATCCCGTCACCTGCCAACGACCTCTCCACCAATCATTATCATCTCTGTAACCCCCTGATCATTGATATACGTATCACAGTGTCAGTACTCGATATGACGTACAAAATTGATTTGACCCTTTTGGTAGTCAGATTGAACAGATGTCAGTGTCAAATATTATATTCCACTATTTTAGAGTTTTTAGAATTTCTGAAAATTTTTCTGGATTATTTTAGACAATCTCCGTAGTCGGTGTAGACCAATACTGATAATCGACTCTACGATTTTTTAATTCGCAAACGGGATTGAATTTTGGGAATATGCTTTCACTTTGTGTCATAGAATCGTATTTTCTATGTAAGGGTAATTTTGGAGATTTTCCTGAATTTATCAAAATTCAACCAAACTGGTGTCACATAGTATCGATGATATGTTTCAGGATTTTTATCCTACAAACTGGACTTTATTTCATGAATCCGATTTCATCTTGTTCCTCATGATAATATTTTCTATTTTACAGAATTTTTGAGAATCATTCGGAACTAGTCACAATTTCATCCAATAAAATAATATTAAGTAAATACTATTAAATCCCTTTTTCTATTTTCTTTTCTTTCTTCTCTTCCAAGTTTTCCCACCGCCTTTCTTCCACCGACTTCCCCCTCTGGATTTCTCTATCTCTATCTCTCTAATCCCAACTCCCCCTTTCTAATTAACTCTCTCTGTTTTCAATTCTCCATCTCTCTCTTACTCTCTCTCTCTCTCTCTCTCTCTCTCTCTCTCTCACATCTCTCCCTCACTCACTCTCTTTGTCCTACGGGGGTGCAGATCGTCGGCGGCGGCTCTGCTGTCGCCGACAGGATGGCGGCCACCATGCCCCCAACAGGGAGCCACCCCCTTCCCTCCTTCTCTTCTCTCCTTCTCTTCTCCTTTTCCTTATCTCCTCGTTCTTTTTCTTCTTCCGAATATTTTCTCCTCTCTCTTTTCCCTCCACTTCTTTCCTTTCTCTATTCATCCCTCTTTATCCCGCTTCATCTCTCTTCCTTGGGCCGCCGCCGGTGGGCCTCCCTCGCCGCCGGTGGGCCTCCCTCCCTGGCCTGCGCACGCGCAGCAACAGCAGATGCTGCTGCTGCTATGTACCTGGATGGATTCACAACCCATACTTCATGAGCCCAAACCCAACCATTTAGATAATGGGTCTGGGTTATTAGATGTAAACCATACCCATTAGGAGCCCAAACCCACATCTAAACCCAATAAAGGTAATTTTCCTATAAAAATCCCTGTTAAATAAATTTATTTCATTATATTTAAATTACATATTTAACCTGTTTATGTGGTTTCTAGCGTTCGGATGATATCCGGAGCATCCGGTGTCCGATCTGGCTAATTCTGGAACCGTTGCGATTGTGGGAAATAGAGCTACCTTCCCACGGCCACTTTGTGAGTTTTTTCTTTTATACATTATATTTATTCATGTTTAATAAATTGAGTGATTGCTTTAGTTAATAAATCGTGATTATAGGTAAATCACTAGAAATATTAATTAATAACTTAATTATAGAGAAGTCATGTTTTGTAATAAGAATATGCATGATATTTTAGTATACATAAACAATAAAATAATACTTTAATCTGCTATAAAATATAAGTGATAGATGATCAATTAAAGGAATTTAATTTTAATAAATACTGTAAGAATTATTTAAATGATTAGAAATCTATTCCACATGTTTTAGTTACATCTATCACATCACCAGACACTATCACTTCATGGATATCTATTATAGTGATGCAATACTGCTACATGTACACCGATACACGCGTACTCCATTATGCAAGTTCACCTAGAGGGGGGGTGAATAGGTGATGGCTAATCTAATGGTCACTTAATGCCAAAAAATGCGGAAGCTAAAAACAATTATGACCAAATAAAACTTTTACACTAAACACCACGTATAACACAAGAGTGTTGCCGAATTTTCCCGTGAAGGGCTCTGGACAAACTCCTCTAGATTCCCCTTGAATGGGTTGAGGTGCCGCGTTGGCTCTCTTGGTTGAATACAAGTGTTAGCAAACAAACCCAAGCAAGTATATCAATATGAGCACAATGAATATATCAAGCATATAAAGATAGACAATAAAGCATGCAAGATATAACAAGAGACAAAGAGAGAGAGAGTGATCAATCGCAAACACAAGGGATTTGTTTCGAGGTTCGAGCACCCTTGCTCTACATCCCCGCCTTCGACACACGAAGGATTTCCACTATAATCGATCCCACTGGATCACCCGGTGCCGCAACACCTACAACTCTCGGACTCCCTAGTCCGTACACACCGCAAGCCCACCGGCTCGCCGAGGCCGCACCTCAAACACGGAGTTCACACACGAACTCAAAACAACCGCGAACGCACTCGTCCGCCTCCTCAAGAAATAAGGAAAGATCTCTTGGTGATCTAAACACTTTGATCACCAATAAAAGCTCTCACTACAACACTCCTATAAGATGAATAGCAATGGATAGCTCAAGTGTTTGTGTGAGAAAAACAAGGAAGAGAATGGTGGAGGAAAACTCAAGAAATCTCTTTTTAACACTCTTGATAAAACTCTCCTTTTTGATTGGAAATATTTGCTCTAAATCAAGTGGAGGAAAACCTCTAAATAGTTCAGGAAAAACTGGTGAAAACCCACTTGAAAATCTTGGAGAAAAACAATGCCCAAACCCCCAAATTTATAGGCTCAGAAAAACTAGCCGTTGGGGTTCTGACAGGCCTGTCGGTCGACCGTCCGGCCGACCGGCAACGGTCAAAAATCCGACCGTTGGAGCCTCCGGTCGACCGCCCGGCCGACCGAAATAAACAGAGAGCACTGCTCTCAGTTCCGGTCGACCCGGTCAGTCATCCGACCAACTGCCAGGACAAGGCGTGCACGTCCGTGCACGTCGGTCGACCGAGCCGGTCGACCGACTTCAGCCCTAGTCGACTTGGTGGGTCGACTAGTCGACTTGGCTGAAGCCTGGAACAAAAATCTGGGATTAAAACTTGGTCTTTTTGATTGAAATAAAATCCCATAAATACTTAGAAAATCTACAAAAATAATTTTACCATTATACTTTGATAAACAAACATGCTTGCACAAAATCAAGGCATGTTATAAAAGATTTGGACTATTTTTGTAATATGGAAATATTGGCACAATTGAAAACTTGTATTTTTCTAAAACTTTGTTTTCCAAACTTCTTCATGATACAAAAACAAGATATTTTGAATTCATTAAAGCATAGTGTGTATGGATATGATCCACTACACAATTAAGATGAAATATCTATGTTTTTGGCATTAAGATCTAAATATGGTTTTGGTTTAAAACATCTTCATAAGGAATACCAAAAACCAAAATAGTATTTTTCCAAAATGAAAGTCTTTTCTAAATCTAAAAATTCTTTTATGAAAAGACAACTAAATCAAGAGTGTGTGTGTGTGATATATACTTGAGCAATCCACCAACTATTCTATCCTTTACATTTTATCTAAAAAACAAAATCATATACCTAGACACAAGTCTTGATCTTGAAGCCTTCCCTTGAAGTCTTCTCATCATCTTGACTTGGTCCAAATGCAATCCAACGAGCTCGACTCTTGATGTGGTCTTGATGCATAGGCTCGTGAATCAATCGGTGTAAGCTCCAAACTTGACTTTAAATCCTTTGTTGAAGCTTCACACCTACTAAGATCTTGATCATAAATCTGTCACTAATTAAACACAAGATCATTAGTAGTATAACTACATGAGTTGATCATCATCAAAACTAGAGTGATGGGCCTTTGGGCCAACAATCTCCCCCTTTTTGATGATGACAAAACTCATGAAGTTATATATACATGGATTAAAGTAAAGCTTCAAAGAAGCTCCCCCCTATCTCATGCATAACAAATAAATAATAGATATGGCAATGAGGCACATGAATATGTATGCAAGTATGGAGATAAAACATGCAACAAGCATAAATCAAAATCTTTTTCTCCTATTTGCAATACAAAAAATATATGCATAAACATAAATCTTTCTTAAACATGCATATAAACTCAAATACTTCTCCCCCTTTTTGTCACTCATCAACAAAGGGGTTAAAGTAAAACAAAACAAATTTTCTCCCCCTTTTTGTCCGAAACAAAGAACCAATAAAGGGGTAAAACAAATGATCAATAAGAGTTATATGCGATATACATTCATGAAGAAGAAGACGCTAAGTTAACTTCCCTACACATATGCATTACATGAAGAAGGGATGACAAGCCCTAACTCACATAACACATATTATGTAATGCATAAGAGGAGATGTGAAGCTCCCCCTACACACGTATATCATATAAAGAAGAGTTGTCAAGCTCCTCAATTTATAATATACTCAACATGAATCTATATGTAAGAGAGATGTTAAACTCTCCTTGCATATAGGAAATACAAATCAAAAATTTTGAATTTTTTTCTTATCAAACAAAATTTTGAATTCTCTCAATAAAACAAATCTTGAGAATTTTTCTTAAAATTTTTATTTTCTTATCATAAACAACTTTGTACTTTAAACATGTAAAACAATTTTAACTCAAGCACAAATAGCTCATATATATGTATGAAAAATGAGTATACCAAATGAAATTGATTCATACATATATGGGAAAACAAAATATGAGTATATACAAAAGAAGTTCATATTGATACCAATTGAAAAATAAGCTTAAGTGTATACATCATATAATCTACCACAAAATTTTTATTAAAAAAAATATATTTCAAGGTATATGTGTTTTGACAACACAAGAAGTATACATACATATCCCTAAACACAATTGAGTCCATATATAGATTTGCATGAAAGGCAAATGACTCAAGAGGTATACATGTATATCTTAAAGTTTGGCAAAATAAACATATACATGAAATGAAATCACATAATCATAACACAAATTCAAAATGGGAATACAAGTTTAAAAATGTAAGGATCATTAAAACTAGGTTATACTAGCACACCTAATGGGCACAAATAAGCAATCAAATCCAACCATATATAGATTTATTTGTGACCCACAATATGTATAAGTATATGTATAAGTATAAATTCTAGTGTTGACAAAAATTAACATTTAAACTAATATTCAAATCATGAAGCTTCAAATCTTGAGAACTCAAAAGAATTTATCCATATTTATGTAAAGTAGGATCATGTGGGTATCTCAAAACTATTTGAAGAATAAATAACTAGTATAAATTGTTTTTGAAAAAATAGTTAAAGATCCTTCAAATATATGAAATCAAGAACATATGTTTTTCATAAAGCATAACTAAATACATAAAGATTTAATCACTCATGGTCTATAAAGCTCAAATGATCATGAAACTAAGTCATGAATAGATAAATGAAAATGTGAGTGTTAAAAGATCATGTAAATAGCAATTTTATGAAATTAGTCATTTAGGCACAAAAAGATCATAAGTCACATTTTAACAAAACAAAATCATTTTTCATAAAAACACTAATCTTCATGGTATATGTATGATTTATTCAAAACTAACAATACACATACATATCCCAAACATAAAAGAGTCTATCAAATGTATTTGCATGAAGGCAAGAGACTCACGGGTATACATGTATATTTATTAGATTTGAATTAAAAATACATATACATGAAGTAAAACATAAAAATTGGCAAAGCATGTATAAATGAGAATCATCAAAACTAGTCTATACATATGCATATAGTGGGTACAAATGAGCATAAAGTGCAATCATATATAAAATAAATGTAGCTCACTATTTGTACATGTATAATACAGGTTTTGATAAAAACTACATCTAAGCATGGTATTACCA
The DNA here is from genome assembly GCA_038442645.1 of Agave tequilana. Lineage (NCBI taxonomy): Eukaryota > Viridiplantae > Streptophyta > Magnoliopsida > Asparagales > Asparagaceae > Agave > Agave tequilana. The sequence goes on from JAVJIF010030678.1 coordinate 130,526, forward strand.
CATGACGCACATACAACACAAAACATGAACATGCTATGAATATTATGAATGAACAAGCATGAACATAAATAAAATAGGAGTTTAGAGATTGTTACCAAATCTAAAGCTCCAACTATGGTGGTTGTCCCACCAATCTTCCTTGATAGCGATGCATTCAAAGTGTGTCCATCAAGTCCATATGCATCCACTACCACGGCACCAAATCTCTCACGTTTTGTGAGAGCCCTCACCTACATCAAATACACAAGGTGGGAATTTTGGTACCCATATTTTCTTGGGTCCTTTAGGGTTAGTCTTGTAAGGAACCCAAAAATTTTTATTAGCAAAATTAAAATGATTTAACCTATCATAACAAAATTTTGCTAAATGGCCTTTGCGGCCACAATGTGTACATGTATACACCTTAGGATGCTTATGTGTAGGAGTGTGATCATGACGTGCAACATAAGCATATGCATGATGATGTTGTGAATGAATGTGGGGAACTTGTTTCTTTTGAAACAAAGATTCCAACCTAGTATGGTTAAATGCACAAGAGTTCAAAGTTGAACTCATACAATCCATTTTATTTTTCAAATTTTTAATCTCATTAGTGGTGGCATGTAAAGCATGATGAGATATAAAATCATTTTTCTTTTTCTTTTTAGAAACAAAATCTTTTTCCTTTTCAAAAACTTTTCTTTTCAAAGATTTATTTTCTTGAAAAATAACTTCTCTTTATTTTTCCACCAAATCAATTTTATTTTTCAAACTTGTGTTTCCTTCACAAAGATCATTCAATTTAGACATGAGGGAAACATTCTCATTTTTCAAATCTTTATTTTCTTTTTCTAAACATGCAATATTATTCCTAAATGAATCATGTTCTTTATGCATGCAAGCAATATTCTTTTTCAAATTTTTATTTTCTTTCTTAATCATGTCATATTTTTCATGCAATAATTGACAAAATGAAGTGAGCTTATCATATGACATGTTATCATTTTCATCCTCGGATTCGGTAGTTACCTCAAGGGGGTTATCCCCTTGGACCATATAGCACTTGGTAGAGGTGTCGCTTCCAACACCCGAATCGCTCCCAGCATAGTATAGATCCTTTTCGCCAAGGAAGGTGATGATGTTCCAAACTACAAAAGCCGATTCAATGTTAGAAACCCTAGATAAATATTCATCATTTAGGGTTGATTTTAAAGCATGAATGGCCTTTGCATTAGCCTCAATGTACTTGCTATCATTTACATATGAATCTTTAATTTTAGCAAGATAAACATGAATGCCTAGGGCCTTGAGGTACATGGACATCTTAACCTTCCAAATGTGGATGTTAAGAATGTCAAAAGTGGGTGGTGACATGAAATCCATGGTGTGTGTACAAATAATGTGATTAGCCTAAAATGAGGATCTTTAACTCTAGGTTGTTAGACCCAAATCAGAGTACCAAGCTCTGATACCAATTGCAAGTTCACCTAGAGGGGGGGTGAATAGGTGATGGCTAATCTAATGGTCACTTAATGCCAAAAAATGCGGAAGCTAAAAACAATTATGACCAAATAAAACTTTTACACTAAACACCACGTATAACACAAGAGTGTTGCCGAATTCCCCGTGAAGGGCTCTGGACAAACTCCTCTAGATTCCCCTTGAATGGGTTGAGGTGCCGCGTTGGCTCTCTTGATTGAATACAAGTTTTAGCAAACAAACCCAAGCAAGCATATCAATATGAGCACAATGAATATATCAAGCATATAAAGATAGACAATAAAGCATGCAAGATATAACAAGAGACAAAGAGAGAGAGTGAGCAATCGCAAACACAAGGGATTTGTTTCGAGGTTCGAGCACCCTTGCTCTACATCCCCGCCTTCGACACACGAAGGATTTTCACTATAATCGATCCCACTGGATCACCCGGTGCCGCAACACCTACAACTCTCGGACTCCCTAGTCCGTACACACCGCAAGCCCACCGGCTCGCCGAGGCCGCACCTCAAACACGGAGTTCACATACGAACTCGAAACAACCGCGAACGCACTCGTCCGCCTCCTCAAGAAACAAGGAAAGATCTCTTGGTGATCTAAACACTTTGATCACCAATAAAAGCTCTCACTACAACACTCCTATAAGATGAATAGCAATGGATAGCTCAAGTGTTTGTGTGAGAAAAATAAGGAAGAGAATGGTGGAGGAAAACTCAAGAAATCTCTTTTTAACACTCTTGATAAAACTCTCCTTTTGATTGGAAATATTTGCTCTAAATCAAGTGGAGGAAAATCTCTAAATAGTTCAGGAAAAACTGGTGAAAACCCACTTGAAAATCTTGGAGAAAAATAATGCCCAAACCCCCAAATTTATAGACTCAGAAAAACTAGCCGTTGGGGTTCTGACAGGCCTGTCGGTCAACCGTCCGGCCGACCGGCAACGGTCAAAAATCCGACCGTTGGAGCCTCCGGTCGACCGCCCGGCCGACCGAAATAAACAGAGAGCACTGCTCTCAGTTCTGGTCGACCCGGTCGGTCGTCCGACCAACTGCCAGGACAAGGCGTGCACGTCCGTGCACGTCGGTCGACCGAGCCGGTCGACCGACTTCAGCCTTAGTCGACTTGGTGGGTCGACTAGTCGACTTGGCTGAAGCCTGGAACAAAAATCTGGGATTAAAACTTGGTCTTTTTGATTGAAATAAAATCCCATAAATACTTAGAAAATCTACAAAAATAGTTTTACCATTATACTTTGATAAACAAACATGCTTGCACAAAATCAAGGCATGTTATAAAAGATTTGGACTATTTTTGTAATATGAAAATATTGGCACAATTGAAAACTTGTATTTTTCTAAAACTTTGTTTTCCAAACTTCTTCATGATACAAAAATAAGATATTTTGAATTCATTAAAGCATAGTGTGTATGGATATGATCCACTACACAATTAAGATGAAATATCTATATTTTTGGCATTAAGCTCTAAATATGGTTTTGGTTTAAAACATCTTCATAAGGAATACCAAAAATCAAAATAGTATTTTTCCAAAATGAAAGTCCTTTCTAAATCTGAAAATTCTTTTATGAAAAGACAACTAAATCAAGAGTGTGTGTGTGTGTGATATATACTTGAGCAATCCACCAACTATTCTATCTTTTACATTTTGTCTAAAAAACAAAATCTTATACCTAGACACAAGTCTTGATCTAGAAGTCTTCCCTTGAAGTCTTCTCATCATCTTGACTTGGTCCAAATGCAATCCAACGAGCTCGACTCTTGATGTGGTCTTGATGCATAGGCTCGTGAATCAACCGGTGCAAGCTCCAAAACTTGACTTTAAATCCTTTGTTGAAGCTTCACACCTACTAAGATCTTGATCATAAATTTGTCACTAATTAAACACAAGATCATTAGTAGTATAACTACATGAGTTGATCATCATCAAAACTAGAGTGATGGGCCTTTGGGCCAACACATTATACTTGTCACTATTACACTGTCACCATTACCGACCCACAGATACACTAGACACTATATTACATGTAAATATCTATTACGCTAGATACTATTGTGTCATGTACATGTATCGTCATTACACAGATACTGATGCACATGACACGATTATTTCATGTTCATTACTACTGAAACATGGATACTCGATACCGTCATTTCACGTGTCAGTATCATCGTTCCATGAATACTCTTCTACTCTGGACACTATTATTATTTCATATACTGTAACACTGTTGCGCTATTACTGTTCTAACACGTTTTAGTACCAACATACATGGATACTTCAGGATACCGGACACAGTTATCGCACGTGGATACATGTTTTACTGAACATTGTTATTGCATGTACTTGCGGACATATGACACAGATCCTGTATGATACCGATATTGTTATTATAATCATATCTCACTGTTGCATAGAATCACCTGTGTGTATGTGTTGATTGTCTTTATATTCCTGTTACATTGAACACCGTATGTCACATGGATTATTGTTACGTGAGTAGTCATGTATTCCCGTTACATGATTATTTTTCGTTACTGATATTGATATTCCCGTTACTGGACATGTGAGCTGCTGATATGCGATGTGTGAAACTAAGTGCCACGTGGATCCAAGTCACGGGGGTCACCTCTAGAATCCCACGTCTCCTATTTCCCGTTTCCCTTTATCTTAATTCATGCTATCAACAGAGCTCATGTCTTATTATCGTATTACATGTATCATGTGTTATACTTGTTCTTGAACTGTGTAGTTTAAATACAATAAATGTAACTTGGGAACGGGGGAGACTTGACGATTGACTAGATCTTGTCGGGTGGATATTCGGATCCATGTTCCACTGCAGGGGACGGGGTAGTGTTGGCTATCGTCTGTTTTAGCTCATGAGCTCCTGTTTCTCGTTATTATATTAACTCATTGAGCTCCCATTTTTCGTTACTTGTTACAGCCTTAACGAGCTGGCCCTGATCTCAGCAGCCAGGGGTCTGTTTAAAGCCGTGATTTCGGGTATGCACGGGGTACACCCACCTGACTAGAGATCCTTGACCATTGGGTTTCCAATTAATATAATAAAATAGTAATAATATGACTTGCCTGATACATGTATGATACCGTTCTATTATCCTTGTTATCATTTCTGATATTTTGTTCATTATCATATTTTGCAACACTTCTTGATACTTGTTACAATTGATGTAGTAACACACTATTCATGTACACGTATACTCTGCATTGTATATATTCTGCTTTATGTATACCTTGCAGACATCATTACTGTAAATACACAACACAGTAGTATGGTTATGTTGCATACTGCACATCTGCATGTTCATTTCCATCAGGTCACCACTATACAACAATATTTATTATATAAAACTGGATACTACTGTAGACATGACCCGATGATAACATGCTAGGTAGTGATGGTATTAAAATAAGACATTTTTATATGTCACTGATTATTAAATTCCTATTATATGGTATCACTGATACATAAACATGTATTACTATAGTACATATTACTGTCTTCTTCATTTTATCACTTACTAAGTCTCTTTCTGACGACCCTGGGTTTGCGTAATCAGGTTAGAGCTCAGAGATTGCGTAGCACAAGATAATTTTTCAAGACATTATGTTAGACACCACCGCCTTTTCCCGATTTATAGGTATTTTCATTATTTATTTCTATTTTCTTATTTATCCTAGTTTTCATATCTATCATGATGATCACTAACCCCTTTCTGTAGGTATTCTTGTACTTATTTAATGCTGGAACTCTTGTACATATAAAGTCTATTTCCTGTACTAAGACTTAGCGTACGTACGTGAGGGTATTTTCGCCCTGCGTATGTACATCTCCATAGCGTCCCCGTACCCGTGGGATCGAGGTGTTACAATCTCCACCTACTCCCTTTCCCTCTTTTGTACTCTCTCTCCCCCATCTCTCTATTCCTCACTCTCCCCCTCTCGTTAATCTCTTTCACTTCCCCCTCATACATTCTCCCGGCCTCTCTCACACTCTCCCCCTCTCATTTCCCTCTCCTTCTCACCCTCTGTTAGTATTTTGAGTGCTTCATATTCATTAGAGAAGAATCAAGGATCAGGTGGAGGTGTTACAAGCTTCAGAGATCATGCACGGACATGTACGAGCTTTGTGCATGTTATTAGTCGACTAGTAGATTTATTAGTTGACTAGGTTCTAGGCTAGTCGATTAATACTTGAGTGTAGTCGACTAGGCCTCACAACAGAGAGTTGGGGTTTCGGATTTTGTCAGAGTAGTCGACTAATTATTAGGTATAGTCGACTAATACTTGGCCCTAGTTGACTAATGTTGGGTTCTGGCAGTGTCCTTATACGGTTCTGTTTCCAGTTTGAATTGGACTCAGGTTTCCTTCTTTCTTGAGACGATGCTGATTGGATTGTTAAAATTTGGGTTAGATTAGGATCATCCTAGGGCCTATATAAACCGATGGGATTGGCCTTTTACAAGTGTGTCAAGGCGAAAAGAGATTTTCACCATTGAGAGTTGTGTGAGAGAGATATTCTTGTAACTCTTATATTTTCTTCTCTGTTTTCAATAAATATTTCTCCTCTCCTCCCGTGGACGTAAGCATACTACCGAACCATGCTAAATCTAGTATTTTCTTGTAGTGATTAGTTTCTTTTGCTTGCTAGCGGTAGATCCGCTCCAAAATTTTTGTTGTCGAGCCGTCACTTCGGTATTTCTCTGTTATTTGATTGGTATCGATCACAATAATTGGTATCAGAGCGATGGCTAGCAAGACGATCACGACAACCAAGTTCGATGTGGAGAAATTTGACAGGAAGTCCAACTTTCTGTTGTGAAAGTTGCGAGTAATATCATTGATCGTGAAGGAGGGCACACACAAAGCCCTGCTTGGTATTGAGAAGAAGTCATCGAAGATGGAGAATGATAAGTGGAATGACATCGACTTTCGTGCAAAGGCGATGACCATAATTTGCCTATCAGACGAAGTCTTCTACAACGTGATGAACGAGGAGACAGCTGCTGGTCTTTGGTATAGGCTAAAGAGCCTTTACATGACGAAGAGTTTGTCGAACAAGCTCTTCATGAAGAAGCAGTTATACAACTTTTGGATGAAGAAAGGTACGCCACAGTATCTAAATGCTTTTAATAGGATTTTAAGTGATTTGTTGGCTCTAGAGGTTATGTTAGAAGAAGAAGACAAAACTCTTCTATTACTCTCTTCTCTTCCATCAAGTTATGACCACTTGGCGACAACCATCATGTATGGTAAGGAGATCTTAGAGTTAGAAGATGTCAGGCAGATGCTCCATAACAATGATTTTCAAGGGCCAGGGAAGTCCTCAATGTTGATTTTCAAGGGCCAGGAAGATGAAGAAGACAGATTCTACAGAGGAGTCCTCAGCGTTGATTTTCAAGGGCCAGGGGAAAGATCAAAGAGTAAGAAACCCAAAAGGGATCCAGAGGGTTCTAACGTTTTTTTCTTACTACTTTTGTAAGAAATCAGGGCACATCAAAAAGAATTGTATGAAATACAAGGAGATGCTGAAGAAGAAAGACAGTAAGGATTCTGGTGGGGTTAGTACCAGTGAAAAATCAGATCAAGTTGGGGTTGTCGAAAAAGCAGATGAGGATCTATGGGATGTCTTGACGGCTGAGTCAGAAAAAGATAAATACACAGATGCTTGGTGACTTGACTCAGAGTGCACATACCACATGTGCCCCAAAGGGAGTGATTCAGTACTTACAAGTCTTATGATGAGGCTCTGTCCTGATTGGTAACGACACTATGTGCAAGACTGTTGGCATCTGCAATATTCATATGAGGATGTTTGATGGACAGGCAGTGACATGGTGGAATCAATTTCAAAACATCTGTATGTACCAAGACAAACCACCTTTAAGAACTTGGAGTCAGATGAGAAGACTTTTACATGCCCGTAGTCTTACTTTGAAAGAAGAAGAGATGGAGGACCCCAACCTTTCATAAGGTCTCATCAGTCAAACAAGATAGCGGAGTAACATCAGCAACCACCAGTTGAAGAGCAGTCAACCAAGAGAGATTCATCAAATCTTCAAGCGACTATCAGCCAAGCGTAATCTATCGATGAAGTCAAGAAGCCTATGCCACCTATTTCTAGTTTGAAAGAAGAGAAGCCAAATTTCATGCCCATATGCAATCATGGTGAGTTCTTCATGGAGCCAAAGGATATAAAGCAAGGTATTGCTCTAGAAGAAGTTTCTCCATCCACCGAAATTTTTGAGAAAGACCAATCATTGAAAGAGTACAACAGAGTTATGCATGACAAGCTTCTAAAAATGTTACCACTCACGAAAGATAATCAGTATCATGATATGTTTCTTCTTCATGGTTTCGAAGATCCTTTCTTGCAAAAGAAGAGTGCCAAGGATGATAGTTTTAAATTTTTCGAGTTCACATCACCTACAGCACGTGGATACAACATGTTTTGCCAGTATGCCAAATCTCATCCTCACTCGTACTTTGGAAGATTTCATGAAAGAAAGCCAATGAATTATGGGAGCATGGTATATGTGTATGATTGGATGGTGGAGGAGCACCAACCAATTGGCTTTAATTATCAAACGATCCAAGATGATTACATTGAAGATTCGATGATGCACAATACATGAAGTTTAATAAAGATCATCATGGCGAATCAAAATTTTGGGATCAAACTTTGCCTCAAGCAGAGCTTACGTACAACATGTGTCGCGGTTCAAAAGATGTATAAGAAAAGGTTCAACTGAAGATTGAGAAGACCAATAAGAAGTATAAGGTAACAGCTGACAAGAAGAGGCAAGAGAAACTCTTCGAAAAAGAAGATATGATGATAGTGTATTTAAGGATAGAAAGAATCCCAACTAAAAAAGTCCCTATAGAGCGACTAGACCCAGATTGGAACTCGAGGACGAGTTCTTTTAAAGAGAAGGGATTGATGTAGGAAGAGAATCAAGGTAGCATGTCAATTTTGAGCCTCAGCTGTCGACAACCAACAACAGCTATCGACAGCCTAATTTTACTGTCAGCAGACAGCCTTCGACAAGGATTTCCCGAGAGTGGAGCCACTCCAGTCCTATCAACAGGCCTATTCACCTGTCGACAGGCCTGCTGCGTGACAGGATTTCAAATTTTATTTAGGATTCTTTTTTGGGTCCAAAAATTATTCTGATTGGATTTCTCTTTCTTATTTTAAATTATAAATTTAGATTTCCTAGGTAGATTAAGAATCTTTTAATTCTTTTAGAAATAGGTTATAGTTTTCAAGTAGGAGTAGTATTTTCTTGTAAGCCTATAGATAAGCCCTTGTACTTTTTATTTTTGGCATCGAATTATGATTAATAAACTTTGAATTTTCCTCCAAATTGCTCGTGGATTCGAATTGTTATCTCTTACTCGTGGATTCGAGTGTCGTGTTCGTGGATTCGAGCACAACTTCTACCTGAAACTCTTCAAGGTTCTGGATGCTAGAACGAGATCTAGCCGGCGTCGTTCGTCTTCCCCGCTTCTCGCGTCATGTGATTCTCAGCAAAATGTGTGTAGTCTGTCACGCCCCGCTTCCCAAAATACACTGGAGTGGAGATGCGACGAGACTCGGCAATGTATATACGCGAGAAAAATACCACATGTATATACGCTAAGCCTAAAGTGACCTGAACAAGTTATACTAATCAACAATAAATGGATTGAAAATCACTGCAATATGACATATAATTTTCACACATGATAATATTATTCTACAAATAAACCAATTGAATAAATATAGAGTCCGAGTTATAGAGAATCACATAAAAATAAATAAGCATGAAAGAATGCAAGATAAGATACCGAGATTGGATGATCAAGTAAAAAGAATTTCAGCTTCTTATGATGTGTGAGCTTCTCCCCAAATACCTCGTCAACAAAATGTAACAACCATAAATCTGGATGTGCAAATCTAAGGAGTCAGAAAACTCCCAATGAGTGTAAAATGAGGGAATGGTGCACTTGCATATCCAGTGTGAACCTACAATAATATCAATATATAATATACTGAAAAAGACAGAAATTAAAAGATAGTATGGTCTGATAAAATAACATTCAGCATGTTATCAATATTATAATAACAGACAGTGCATAATATAAAGAATAACAAAATCCAACTGTTATAAAAAATTATGTGTCAAGTCAAGTGTCTATCATATTATATTTGTACCAGGTGTCTATCATGACAGGTAGGCATATAATAAGCTAACACACATCAAACATGGTGTATTATGTCAGTCAGCTATTATTAATTATGTCAACGAACATGAATTGCCACATGTAATAGACGCAACTAACCTACTACACATGTCAATCGGGGTCCATGTTATTGAAACTAATCGGTTGGAGATATTGTCTGTATTTTAAGTGGGTCCCGTACATACCCGAACCACGGCTCAGACTCTTGGCGCTAAATCAGGCCCTACCGCTAGGTAGTTAGATAACATGTATAACAAGTCTGTTAACATGTATAACATGTATAAACATGAACACGATGGGGTGCTAATCACCCCACGAGAACCCTGCAATGGAACTCTCTTTCAGCTGTGTAATTTATATCCTAGATCCACATAAAATACATATGTTGTCTCCTCCATCCATTTTCCCGATCTGGTGTAAGTTGTTTAAGGATTATGTTATTAAGATTATCAAGATTAACTAATGTACATGTTACCTAGATCATTGGGATAACTCGATGATAATCACGGTAACAATATTAACAGTGCAATCAGGATATAGTATCACAGGATGTGTAACAAGTATAACAAGATAAACAGGATGATGTTGTTACCGTATAACAATATTTTCCCAGCGATTTTTAGGGACAATATTGTTGTCAGCGATTTTTAGTGACATGGACAGTATTATTATTAGGTAAATGTCAAGTACCATAAGTCAAGTTCTTCATGAAAAGTCGATAATTATTTAATCAAACATTCATAATAACGATATGCAATATGCCATGAATCTTTGTACTAGAAACATGGACATATCGATTTATGTTATTTCATTTTTACTCAATTATTCAATGTGAGACTATTCAAATCACATGTGACTCAACAAAATAAATATTGACCAAGACAGTCAGTGAAGATTCAGCCGTCAGAGAATCGGTTAGAGGGCCAATGAGGATACGACATGCCATATGGCCCTTACGAAGAACGCGCGAGGTTTTTGATCTTACCCAGATTGCCAGTGTCCGGATATGAGTCTTCGAACACAAATGCTTCCTGTGACTACTATGATTGCAACAACTTAGTTGCTACTTTTTAACAAGCAAGATCCCAAATCATTTTTGGAACAAATTAAACAAAGATTTAAATCAAAAGAGTCCATTCATCATGAGGAAAGCCAAGAGGGAGGCGTATACGAAGAAGAGCTTGGCTTTGTTTATGATGAGAGATAGGAGGAGAATAAGTTTGGAGGGTGAAGTGAGACCCAAGATCAGCGCTCTAACGCTGAGTCAATCACAAACCAACATGCATGAACACAAATACAAAGAGAGAAAGCGAGAAGCAAACGATTTAACGAGATTCGACAATGTGCCACGTCTTCGGGGCAGAAGGGAGAAGATTCTAATTCGAACAACTGAGTTACAAGGGTTAAATTGATTCAAAGATCCAAATCAAGAATCTAAGCAAATTACTCGTAAAATTCTCACAAATAAACTAACCCTAGAAGTCTCAATACAATTCAACCTATCGATTCAAAACCAATCAATTCAAAACCCGATACTAATGCAAAAACCCTATTTATATAGCCAGAGGAGAGAGCCAATCGACGGAAACCAAATCGGATACGAAATCCGCATCAAAACAGAAACTCGAAGCCAACTCAAAATCGCCAGAAACGCTACTGTCGGTCGACCGGCTTCATGTGTGGTCGACCATGCGATCGACCGCTAAGCCAAAAGTCCAGTTCCAAAAAATAGCTGAGTCTCTGTTAAATCTCAGAGTTCACATGCGGTCAATCATGCGATCGACCGCTCTCCTCATGCAGTCGACTGCCTAGTCGATTGCCAAGCTTGTTTCCTCCTTATGCAAGACTATGCACGTCCCACTGCAAGCGGTGGTCGACCGCCCAGTCAACCGCCCTGCATCCATCTGCTCTTTTATCTGTTATTTTTTAATGAGTTAAAAAAACTCTATCTTTTATCTTCTCCCCCACAATTCTCCACCTCGGTGAAGATTTTTCAAATCTGAGCTGAACAAAATGAATCAAACAATTTTAGCTCATCCAACAAGTTGCGCCATTACGGCTGCCTACGTACTCATATTCAACGGGATCAAGCCATACGTAGTTCATTCAAACGAGCTCCACCGAGCTCAACCAACCAACTCAATTATTTTCAAATTTGCAGCAACGAATCCAACTGGCTGAGTCATATGAACCTCCTTACCAATACTGTCATAGAGAACAACGGCCTTTAATTTGAGCTTGTCTAGCTCACCAATTTGAGATTCACGCGTCTTCACCCACTTTCATAGAATCAACTTGGTTTCTTTCGCTGCAAACAATTCAACATGTTCAGTATCCATCACGGCTACATGATCTCCGCCCGGTGTCACATCCGGTGAGATTTCAACTGATACCAAACCAACTGGAAATGATAAAGTAACATCAACCTCCAACAGTTGCGATACATCCTTAGTCTTCAACATTTCCATCTACTGAGAGATGGTAGACTTCAACAATGAAGTCTCATCAAACGTGACATGCTTGCTCAACACAATGATTTCGAGGTCTCATAGCTTGTAGCATTTCATATTCCTCTTGACACCCAAAAATAGAAACTTCTTCGCTTACGGATTCAACTTGTTATCTTTGACACTAAAATAGGTCGGATATTCAAATACCCGCAGCAAATCATACTCTTGAGCAGCTCCACCCGACCAAATATCCTTTGGAGTTTTACCTCCTATCACAGTCGACGACAATCTATTCATGAGATGGCTAGCATATTTCAAAGTTTCAGCCCAGAATGACTTGTCTAATTGTGCATTAGACAATAAGCACCGAACATTCTCCAGTAAGGAACAGTTCATCTCCTTAGTCACCCCATGTTTTTCAATTGTGAAGTGAATTTCAATACCAGTGTTCTGGCCAAATGTAGGAGTTGATCCTTATACTCCCCAACATTATTAATTTGGAGCATTTTAATCTTCCTGTCAGTCTGTTTCTTCATCATATTCTTTCACTTCACCAATATATTTAGGACTTCAAATTTTTGTCTCATGGTATACACCCCACAAAGCCTAGATAAATTAACAAAAGAGACAAAGTATCGATGACCTCTAAGCAATGTGGTCTTGGTAGGACCCCAAACATCAATGTGAACACTATCAAACAGACCTTCCTAGCGGTGAGTTGCGATCTCAAATTTCACCTTCGTTTTCTTATCCAAAACCCAAAACGTTCACCAAATTTTAAATTGCAGGTCAATGCACCTTCTAATAGTCCTTAATTTGCCAATGCTTTCAAGAAATTCAAACCAACTTATTCGAGTCTCATCTGCCATAACTGGTAGAGTCGTCTTTCACATGTTCTGAAGCTGTCAAATTTTCAGTAACTGCACTACCATTCAAATAATACAAGTTGTTGCGTCGAATGTCCTTCAAAACCACCAACGAGACACTAGACATCTTAAGAACGCCTTCTTCAAGAGTCTCTCCTTAAGCGCAGCACCTCCAAAACTCCAACTGAAATCAAATTCTTTTTCAACTGAGATACTGAGCCTCATCTACCATATCTCCCATCCTTCAACACTCTTATCATCCCATCAGACAACTTGATAGCAAACAATAAGGGGTGACAGAAAGTGAATAATCAAATGAGTCAGAATCATTACCAACCGCCATTATGATTTTGGATTCTGATTCCACTTGAAGGACTTTAGAGTTCCATCCATTGAAGGATTTGGGATACCATCCCAAAAGACTAGCGTTCTAAGTGGAGTTGCCCAAATTCTTATATACTCAAGGTCATCGCCATGTCTAGCCGATGTGGGACTATTTGGTCGAACCAACTCAACAATCCCCTTCGAACAAAGACTCTCCTTGCAAACTCGTCTTTCTTCACACCTAGAAGACCATAGGCTCCACTGAGATCACAAAACTTCACCGCGCAGGGCAGACACACCTTACATGAAGCACAAATTGCAGCCTATTACTCCTCTTCACCGCGAAGAGAACAGACACACCCTATGTGAAGCTGGAGCACCACTGCTAAGTCTTCGAGAGCCTAGCTACCTTTACGGAACCTACTGCGCCTTCCGTGTCTTCCTTTTTTTTTTTCACCAGCATTTTAGGCATTAGTGAAGAGTTTAAGATGCGTGTAACAAAATTGCCATCTCGAGAATATTCTTTTTTTTTCTTTTTAAATTCTTTAATCTAACAAACTTGATTACCTTAACTTCTTTGATCTTATCCACACAAAACCCTTCAATTTTCTTGATTCTGAGTCGTGACCCTCAAAAACTCTTATTTAGACTTGAACCAAAAGCCCTTCCGTTCTCTCCACTCAACAATTCAAATTTCAAACCCTTGAGCACTTGTCATGAACCCAAGGCCTCTTTCAAAGCTCAGAGATCAAACACTGAGAGCTGCGCTAGGCCGTTTCAAAGAGAGCTCTAAAAATCCGACCCACCACCTGCTCGACGAAATTCCCCTTCGAACTCTACCCGAATGCAACCGCCTTCTCTTCGAGTACTCTCGTAATAATCTCAACCATGACGCTATCAATTTATTCATTGAAACCCATCGGTCAGCTAGACACATCAACGAGTCTACCCTTTCGTGCACTTTGAAAGTATCTGGCTCATTACTAGACCAAATTCTTGGTAGGCAACTACATTCGCTGAGTATCAAGTTGGGGTTTGAAGATGCAGTCAGTGTGGGCACTTCGCTGACCGATATGTACATGAAATGTGATAGTTTTGAAGAAGGAAGGAGGGTGTTTGATTTGATGCCGGAGCGAAATGTGGTCACTTGGACCTCACTGCTCACTGGGTACACTCAGAATGGGCTTGCAGAATCTGTGTTCCAACTCTTCGCTCAGATGCAATCTGAAGGGATTAAACCAAACCCGTTTACTTTATCTAGTGTCTTAAGCTCTTGTGCAGCTCAGAGAGCAGCAGAGATCGGTAAGAGAGCTCATAGTTTGCTGATCAAACTGGGTTCGAATCGACCACATTTGTTTGCAACTCCTTGATCAATATGTACTCAAAATGCGGACTGATTGAAGAAGCAAAGTTGGTCTTTGAGGAGATGGAGAACTATAGAGACGTTGTCTCCTGGAACTCGATGATTGCTGGCCTCGTGCTGAATGGATTCGATCCTGAAGCGCTTAGATTGTTCTATTGGATGAGAGTCGAGGGCCATAAACTGACACAGCTGAGCTTTGTTACGGCGATCAAGCTTTGTGCTAACCTGAAAGAGCTCAACTTCGCTCGGCAGCTTCATTGCTGTGCAATGAAAGAAGGCTATGGTCATGATTGCAATATCTCTACTGCACTTCTTGTAGTCTACTGCAAATGCAGTGAGATGTCGGATGCATTTGAGCTGTTCTCGATAGTTTCTGGGGATCGCAGTGTGGTCTCTTGGACTGCAATGATTGGGGGATTCATACAGAACAGCGAACCTAATCGAGCTCTGAGTCTATTCATCGAGATGCTGAGAGATGGAGTCGAACCAAATGACTTCACCTATTCAACCATACTGACAGCTCCTCTGACTTGCATTTCGCCATTTGAAATCCATTGTAAAGCAATCAAAACAGACTATCTTCGCGCTCCTTCAGTAGGAACTGCGCTTCTCGCTGCCTACTCTAAGCTCGGAAACACACATGAAGCCATGTCGGTTTTTGAGAGGATCGACGAGAAGGACATCGTCACTTGGTCCGCAATGTTAGCTACCTATGCGCAAGCCGGAGACTCTGAAGGCGCGATCAAGCTGTTCAAAGAGATGGCGAGAAAGAGAGTTGTACCGAACGAGTTCACCTTCTCTAGTGCCATCAACGTTTGTGCTAGCCCATCAGCTGCATCAGACCAAGGGAAGCAGTTCCATGCCATTTCAATCAAGTCACAGTACCAAGACACTCTCTGTGTTAGTAGCGCTCTAGTCACAATGTACTCGAAGAAAGGAAGCATAGAGAGTGCGCAGAGAGTCTTCGAGAGGCAATCGGAGAGGGACCTCGTCTCTTGGAACTCCATGGTCTCCGGCTATGCCCAGCATGGGTATGGGAAGAAGGCGATCAAAATTTTCAGAGAAATGGCAGCGCGAGGACTGGAACTGGACGGCATCACCTTCATTGGTGTGATTGTGGCCTGTACACACACAGGGCTAGTACAAGACGGGCGAAGGTACTTCAATTCGATGGTTACAGACCACGGCATTAGTCCCACGATGGAGCACTACGCTTGCATGGTCGATCTCTACAGCCGAGCTGGGCAGCTAAAAGAAGCATTGAAGCTCATTGAGGGGATGCCATTTCAAGCAGGCGCGACTGTGTGGCGAACGCTCTTGGGGGCGTGCAGGGTGCACCGGAACATAGAGCTCGGTGAGCTAGCAGCGAAGACTCTCATAGAGATGGAGCCGAACGATTCTGCTGCATATGTCCTCTTGTCCAATTTGTATGCTGCTGCCGGGAAATGGAAGGAGAGGGATGCAATCAGGGAGCTGATGGACGAGAGGGGAGTGAAGAAGGAAGCTGGGATCAGTTGGATTCAGATCAAGAACAAGGTGCACTCGTTCTTGGCTTCGGATACATCGCATCCAGTGTTGGACAAGATACAAGCAAAGGTTGAAGAGTTGATGGTTCGACTCAAGGCAAAAGGACACAAGGCGAATACAGAGTTCGTGCTTCGCGACGTGGAGGAGGAGCAGAAGGAGGCGACGCTGGCGCAGCATAGCGAAAGACTGGCGATTGCGTATGGATTGATTGCTACAGCTCCGGGGACTCCGCTGCAGATTGTGAAGAATTTGAGAGTGTGCGGGGATTGTCACAATGTGATCAAGATGGTGTCGGAGATTGAAGGGAGGGAGATTGTTGTGAGGGATTCGAATCGGTTCCATCACTTCAAGGATGGGTCATGTTCTTGTGGGGATTACTGGTGAAAATTTTCCAACAGAGCTCGAAGAGATTTGGTGGTACATGAACTAGAACAGAGAGGTATTAGATACCGTCTTTTATCTCTAAAGAAAGATGAATGGAGAAAAAAGCGCCCCAAATGGTCGCACAAAAGGCTTTTTTACTGTTGTTGTATCTTCTCTTTAGCTGAATTCAGTATAATAACAGATAATAGTTTATTTTATTTTATTTTTTGTTTTTTAGGAGACTACTGATGAGCAGTCATTTTAGTATTGTGAGATTAGATGGAAAAGAAATACTGATGAACAATCATTTTAAGTACTTGGGTTCTATTATCCAAAAAGATAAGAAGATCGATAGTGATGTCAACCATATGATTCAAGCCGACTAGTTGAAATGGAGGAATGCAACAGGAGTTTTATGTGATCATAACATTCCGTTATGACTGAAGGAAAAGTTTTATCGGATTACTATTAGGCCAGCTTTGTTATATGACACAGAATGTTGAGTTATAAAGAGACATCATGCCCAGAAGATGAGTGTAGCAGATATACGCATGCTTCGTTGGATGTGTGGTAACACGCGGAGAGATAAGATGAGCAATGAAAACATTTGTACTAAGATAGGTGTAGGCACTATAGAAGAGAAGATGAGAAAAAACTGCTTACGATGATTTGATCATGTGCAACGTATATTTACAGATGCGCCAATCCGGCGAGTAGAACGTATCAATTTAGGGCAAATTAAAGAGCGCAAGGAAGACTAAAGAAAATATAGACGGAGGTAATACGACAAGATATAGAGACGAAATGTCTTATTGAAGGCATATTGCTCGATAAGAATGAGTGAAAAAAGCTGATCCATGTGTCCGATCCAGCGTAATTCTCTTTTGGTTCATGGAGCCTACACCAAATACTTGAGACAAATGGCTTAGTTGTTGCTATTGTAGGAGACTACTGATGGACCCATGGATCATCTCGACCACAGAAGACACAATATGCAAACTAATGTGAAATCGAATTCGACTTTGTAATTGCATTATGATCATGTACTGAATCAGTATCGAGTCTTTTTCTTTTGCTACTGAATCAGTACAGCAGTTACAAACATAACAGCTTGAAAGGAACTTTTTATAACAGCAGACCAGCAGAACTAAACTTTTGAGTATTGATGCATCACATACAGTATTTTCAGCTTTTTCCAACAGCAGATCCCAACAAGGGTCTGAATAAATAGCAGTAAGACGGAACTGAAGCACTCTCTCCAGCTCTCAAGGTTCATAAGCAGCTCTTTAATATAGGCAAGAACCTTGGGCACATCAACAGTCCATGCAACTGACACTGGAGAGTAGCCTGACCAAGGATTACTCGAGTTCCACCTGCACCAAGAGTTTCGCTGAATAAATTGGCGAGTAAAGAAAAACAAGAAAAAAGAGAATACGAAGCAAGTGGATAGTGATACTTCTTTAATCCTTGGTCCATCAATGTGTGCCCAACACAGATGCCTTGCGTCTCAACCCTTACGACCCCCTTTCTGAAAGTAAAGAGATCTGGCCTAAGTAGTGCCGTAAAAGAAACCGGGTCATGGAGAAAAATTCCTGAATCAGGAAAATAATAAGTTATAAATCATTATTCCCTTATGTTACATAGAGAACGAGAGGAGGAAAGTACCATGGACTCCATCAGATTTCACATGCCAGTCTCTGTAAACCTTGATCATGTCACATAAAAACTGTGAATGCCTTCCTTTGGAATTTCTCAGATCGGATAGGTCTGCGTCTGAAATCATGGAGAGAATAGACTGGTTAGTGGGAACCAAGTCGCATGTGTTAAGGGGGTGTTTGGTTGATGCAAGTGCAAAGCCCACTTGCAGCAACATTATTTTCAAGTGTTTGGTTACATGCTGCAAGTGCAAAGCCCACTTACAGCCCAACAGTTAATTTTGTGGCTCACTTGCAAGCCCACTTGAACTTGCAAGACCCAAACAGTTAATTTTGCAAACTCACTTGCAGACCCATTTGTAATATTTTTTTATTAATAAATTATTTTTAATTATTAAATAAATATTTAAATTAAATTAAGTTTTTATTATTAGATTAATTTTTTATTATTAGATTAATTTTTTATTAGATTAATGTTTTCTTATTACTGTTTAATTATTTTTAAGTATTAGATTAAGTTTTTTATTATTAGATTAATCTATTTCTATTAGTAGATTAATTTTTTTAATTATTAGATTTTTGTTTTTTACTAATAGATTAATTTTTTTAATTATTAGATTAATTTTTTTATATTATTATTATTTTTTATTATTAAATTAATAATATTTAATGTTAGATTGCCATATTTAATATTTTTAATATTTACTATTAGATTAATATATTTAATATTAGATCTTTTTATTAGATTAATATTTTTAAATTTTTAGATTAAGGTTTTTTTAATTATTAGGTTAAATTTTTGTATTATTATATTAATATTTTTTAGTTATTAGATTAATTTTTTATTATTATTAGATTAAAAGTTTAAAATATATCCTTATACCAGGCAAGTCCCACTTGTAAGCTCACAACAATTGAAAACTTATTTCCACAAAACTCACTTGTAACTGCAAAAGAGATTTGCAATTATCACTTGCGACTAGGGGTGAGCATCGGTCGGTTCGGTTCGGTTTTTACTAATTTTTTCAAAACCGAATCGAACCGATTAGACTTAGTAACCGAACCGAACCGAACCGAACCGACTCAGTTCGGTTCGGTTTTTCGGTTTTTTCGGTTAGGTTCATATATTTTCATCATTCTTGCATTTTTTAATCACCATTATATTATCATCCTTTAAATATCATAATCTCAATATCCAATACCTAAATTAGAAACAAGAAAAAGACCCTAATCTTAATGTAAATTGAAATTTTCATATTCTAAAACTTTTACACTGTATTTGAGCTCTTATATCAAAGCTCGTATAATTATTATTAACTTTTACTAACAAGATTACAAAAGAAAGAACTATATTAATATAAATATTATTCTCAATTATGATAGTGTACTTAACATGGCTTTCACATATTCAATATAAAAATATGATATTGCTAGAACTAATGAGATAAGGTTCCATCTGTTTTTTTATGAACTATATGATTCACTAAATTGAATTTGGGTGGGGTAATACATAGGGTGAGAAGTTCGGTTAGGTTCGGTCGGGTTCGGGTTTTGTAACCCAAAACCGAAAACCAACCGAATTAGAGTGATTCGGTTCGGTTCGGGTTCGGGTTTCGGTTTTTGATCGGTTATTTCGGTTATAACCGAACTCTGCTCACCCCTACTTGCGACTTGCAGTCGCTTATAGCCTACTTGCAACGATCAAACAAACCCGAAAAACGAAATTCATTGATGAAGGTACGAAGAAGCTACCTGTAAGACAGACTTGAGTTGTGATGTTAATGCCCACAACGACAATCTCTGCTCCACATGTGAACACTATGTCAGCTGCTTCTGGATCCCCATAAATCTGTAGTAACAGGAAGGAACGTATGTGAACTTGGTCTAATTTTGCCTATTCTTAACTGAGAATCTAGATCACCCATTTCTTTATCCCTGATGCAGAGCAAAGGCTAGAGAATCTACTTTCCAGGGAAATTTTGAGTCAATCTCCAATAATCTTTGTATGAGTAGAATTGAAACTACTCTTTCAGTTATTAAAGCGCATTGAGAACAGAAAAAAGCATCTTTGAATTGACATTCAAAATCAATGGTTCATATATATAGTATGAATTCAGCATGCTAAATTACTGAAGCAACAGTATATTCTTAAAATGCAGGGACTATTTCATATATTTTTTCAATAAAATAAATAGTATGAGCAGCAACTATTAATAGAATAATGCAGCTGATCGCCGCAACTTCCAACATCCATCATGCATCAACTATTTATGCACATAACACTCTTACTTCAATAAGGTACCAACTTAATTTTGCATTATTTTATCCTTTACTATCATGAACCCGAAAATTTTGCAACATGTTCATCATCATTATGTCAGATAGATAATATGTTAACAAGTTATGACATTGTTCTAAACATGATAACCCTTTTGCAGCTAAAAGTATCCCAAAAGGTGTAAAGCAGCTGCTGGTCTGATTGGATTCTCCATTTAACCATTTAAAATTTAAATAGCTCATCTCACTGTGTCCAGAATTTAGCTAAATTAATCAGCAAAATACATTGTGACTATAATGTGAAAGATTTGATAATTAAATAAGATGTCTTTGCAGGGTAAGTAGGAAATCAAAATTTGAATGAGGAATAAGAGAATCAAATTATAAGTAGAACACAATTTTGACGCTTACATTGTATAAAATCCTTCAGCCAAAAACTAGTTTAGCATAGTTTTCTAAATCTATAGAGTGCACCCACATCAAGATTTCAGAATGTTGGCAGCTCTGCCTAGGCCTGCCTAAGCAGCCAACCAATCTCACCCTGAATTGCCCAGGTTCAAATAGTGTACATTCAGAGTGTAGTATAGGTGATACTATCAAAGTCCATTCTCATTTTTATTACCTCGTAAGTGTACACCATAATTGCAATTATGAAGGGTGAAGGGGAAAATTGAACTCTTATGAGGGTAAAAATAACATTTATAACTTTAATTCTAAATTTAGGGCACCCATCTCTCTTCTTCAATCTGTTCACAAATCATAAACTGAAGAAAGAAAATAAGTCATAATAGCTGGTACCCGTTTCCAACTTGTAATCCTGTCAAACTATCTTCCATGTTTTCTTCCATCAACCAATTCCGACTTCAATGAACCAATGTAAGATTATGCTCTTACTCTTTTTTTCTAGGGTTCTTCTCTTTCTTCTTTCCTTCTCTTTCCCTTTGTTCTTTGGTTTTATTTTCCTTCTTTCTTTTGCTACTTTTTATGTCTTCCATTGTTTTTGCAGTTTTTTCTGTCTTTTTCAAGTTTTCTGTTTTGCTTCTCTTTTCTATGCTTTTGCTGATTCTCTCTATTTTACTTTGTGTTCTTTGCAAATAATAGTTATCACAATAAACCTCTTTATATAGAAGCATTTTAACTTTCACTACTTAGATATTTATACATTTGAAGTTTCTTATCTCATCACCTGAGAATGAAAGAAACACAAGAAATTAGATAACAAATGAAATTAAATGATTCTTCAATGATAAACAAAAACTAGGACCATCGGGCAGTTAATCAGAAGCCTGATTAGGCAACAGTCTTTGGGCTGCCTAGGCTGTTAGATGGCCACTAAACCGGCCTGGTACAATAGCTTCTGCACCTTGTTTCCAGCTTCTAAAACATTGGGTTCTTCGTTATTCGCTAGGGGTTTTCTTAAGAGAGGCGAGGTCACGATGTTGCCTCCAAATTTTCTCGTCGTTTATATTCCTCACTTCTTTTACAATGATGATCACTCCTTCAGCTATACTTGCATACTTCAGTGATTAGACTAGACTCATATGTCTTAATATAATGGCCAGATTAGTAGATGCTAATTCATAGTTGACAACGAGATGTGAGGAAGACCAGTTGATCTGACAAAGAACTTTTGGCTATTCCTTAAGATGTTAATTGTAAGTTCTAAAATTAGAATGGAACCAATTTAGTAAACTTGGCTGAGCTACAGAGCTAGAACCATAGCAGCAATGAGAATGTGGTGGGAATCCCCCCTGCTCACAAAAGGTCATTGTGAATCAAGGGAAAATATTATTGCAATGTTACAAATCTGTAACTGGGAAGCCCACTTAGATGTATCAAAAGAAGAACATGACACATATTAAAAGAAGGAATCTGTAGTTAATGTTAATCACAAAAATATGATGAGACCAAAGCCGCAGTCTTCCTTGGTCCCATTCAGTTGAACTTAACTTTTAGTACAGCTTAGAATGATCTTATGGGATGACAAAGCTGAAACAATTTGGTGGCCCATCGCTTAGGTCAAACTGAGCTTATTATAGTAAAGGCTCTGTTTAAAGAAAGTGATATGCATCATGCACATCTTAAACAGTACCTGACCATTTACATGACAAAATCGGACAAGGTATTGCAACTAACTGAATGCCACCCTATGGGAGGATGAATTCTTTCAGAGGTCAGTAATATGCTTGATTATAACTAAATCCTCTTCTTTTTGATTTAAAGAACCACTGATAATTGAAAGATGCATAGTCATAATATCAAGTCAACTACACTTGTTTATGGTACATATTCAGCTCTAAAGTGAAAGCATATTAAATATGAAAATAATTGACATTAACAAGTTAAGGAATGTTCAAGTAGAGAACTCGGTTTAGTTTGTCTTTACATTTGCTTCAGCAGCAGGATTAACATTGCCAGACGCAAAGAAAGCTCCACCAAGTATAACCACCTTCTTCACCTTGCTTGCAAATGATGAATCTCTTTTGATGGCCTGAAAAAAGTAATAAAAAAGTTTTTAGGTATGATCCAAATATGGTAAAGTATAATAGTCCTTGTAGAGAACACATATCAGGGGATCTTATACTATGTCCTATATAGTTTCCTAGCCTTATGCAGTTGGCGTGATCTCAAGTGATACATATATAACAGTATTATGTCAAAGATTAGAATAGATGATGAAACATTACAGTTTACTTACCAATGCTAAGTTTGTTAGAGGTCCCAATGCAAGTACAGAGACCTCACCCGGATATTGAGAAACCTTCTCAACCAAAAACTCAGATGCACTTTTTTCAATTTTTTGCTGTGAAGGTGGTGGAAGAAATAAATCCCATCCCATCAGATCCATGTATAAAGTCAGCAACACGGGGTATTCCTCCCTATCAAAATAATAGCATTGTCAATCAACAGTATAGAAGTAAAACTTAAATATAATACAATATAGCAATAGGATTGTCCATTAACCCAGCAAAACTTCAATCTAAGCCAAGTACATTAGCCTGATTCTCCTTTATGTATAACAGCATTTGCAGTTGAAAACAAGAGAAGAAACTTGTTCAGAAAATTAATCTTTGTTGTTTTTTTTTCACTGGGTGCAAAATGAAGAATACTCGTATGGGGTGCTTATGTGAAAAACAATCTTGATCAAATCAGTTTATAAGCAAAGATCAGCTACAATAGAAGAGTGGCACAATGGCAAGCATAAAGTGTGCACCTTTAGTGGCTCCGGATTACCCTCTGCAACTGGAACATCAGGACACCCTGCGATCTCACACTATCCTTTTGCGCGTTATAAATAGTAAGTGATGACAAATATGTTCCAAACACACCAAAATAACATTGCGAAAAAGAAAATGAAACCAACAATTCAAGTAGTTTTAACATATGCCATGAGACAGGTATGTACCAGAAGCAAAGCGTTGTGAGTAGCATCTTTTGTACTGCAATTACCAAACACTGTTGTCAAACCTATGACTTCTATCTCTGGTGTTTGAAAAGCCATCAAAATGGTCATGCTATCATCTGCATGCAATGAAAGAAAAGTTAATGTGCAATATAAACCATATGGATAGGCTTAAGAAAGTTCATAATGATTAAATTGCAATGTCTAGAGTTCGTACCAGCTAATGCAAACTTATAGAATATATACATAGTTGATACTTGAAGTAAAAAAGCAAAATCACAAAAAATGTGAAGGACAATCTTGTGATGCTTTGTAGATTGCCATATATAATTTCTTTATTTTTTATCTCATCAAAAGACTACACATGTATGCATATTATTTTGAGAAATGTACATATTTCATGTTGCCTTCTGTAAATTTCATAATATGACTTTCTGCTTAGGGTTATTTTTTGAGGGAATTTGTGCTTAGGGTTATGTTTACAGATAAATCTTCCCACCAGCAGAAGCAATGGTAGTTCTAACGAAATAAGTCTATGTTTACTTCTGCAATTTTACGAGAGAAAAATTAGCCTTAACTCATTCATATTTGTAACATGTCAACAAGAATATACCCTTAACATTGCCTCCAATGAGATGAGGTTAGTTCTCTGTATTTAATTCATATAAATTCATGATTTATTCAGCTTTTACAACCTTTTAAAAAAACCACCGAGAAGATACCGGCGGTCATGTACGGATATTCTCAGTTACAGGAGATATCAAATTATATAAATCTGAATTAACTATAATAAATGATTAATTAATTGAAAATCGTTTCATCTAATTTTCACATTAAGACAATACATCTAATGAACCAGATCTAATAACCCAAGAGATCAGAAAAAGATCGGCGCTTTTCCAAGGAACCAAAAGTCCAGTATACAAATGATCATCAAGTTCGCAACTTTTCCAGGGGATCAACTGATACTGCCCCCTTCTAAGATCCACTGAAACCCCAAACGAAAAGCTTCAGCTCACTTTCATTCGCCTTTAAATCCAAATCAATGTCAATAAACAAATCTCCACATAGGGAATAAAGCCAACCAAAACATAGATTCCGCCATCACTTTCTCTCAGATAGAGGGGGATGAGACCAAAAAGAGCAAAAATCAACAAAGCTGAATAAAGAGTCTCGAGAAAGAGTACCGATGCCGGGATCTGTGTCGATGATGACCTTCTCTCTAGATCCGCCATTAGCGATCGCCATTTCTCCTCTCCCTCTACCTCTCTATGGATCAAATTACGGTTAGGGTTTTGGACAGAGAGGGGGGATCAAAAAGGAGAAGAAGTAACGAAGAAGAGATTTCAACTACTCTCTCTCTTCTTCGATTCTTCCCCTTTTAATTTTTTTTAATTATTTCCTTACGAATTCATCGCGCCATCGCCTTTATACGGATGACGTATCCACGTGGCATCATGTGAGTGGGCCTGAGCCCGAGATTTTGTAGGGCGCACCTCCGATCTTTTCCGAGTTGCCGTTTTCGTGAGGCCGGTTCATGTGTGAGAGCCAGACATAAGAGTACCGATTCATGTTGACACGCGAGATCGATTTTTTTATAATATATAAGAGGTTAAAGATTTGAAATTTTGTTTTTTTAAAATTTGATATTTTATTCATATGTCGACATCAATTAATCTTTTTATAATATATATATACGTTTGTGTTGCTCATACACATGAGCTGAATTTATTTTTTCCTCGTTCTGTAATTTATCATTTTGAGTAGGTAACGGTATCAAATGCAGGGCTTCGCTTGGATGAATCCTGACCGTTCCTTGATCCATCAACAATGCTGGATGACATAGACACTTTCACTTGTTACATTACTATTGAGCACATGGTAGGTCCCCGGATTAAATAAGTATTTTTATAATTGGTGCTGACCTGTGCAAGGGGATTAAGCTATAGTATTTTTTACAAATAGTAGGCTTATCTACTATATAAGATTAGGTCAGCTGATTAATTATAGTATTTACAGGCTTGATTACAGTAAAAGCAATGTAATTAACACATTGATGAAGCAGACAGCTAGCTTATGCTCTCTCTCTCTCTCTCAATATTTCAAAAGTATAAATAATTAGAGACCTCTAGAAGGCAAGACTAAATAAAACTACAAATAAGAGGATGAGAACAAGGAGGTGTTGCGAAGAAAAACTAAAGTATGGATTTCTGACCATGCCAAAATTCGTCTCTTAAAACAATGTCTAGGAATTGACTTTCGCCAAACATTAAGGGCAGCATTATCTCTTGTGAACTGGAATATGCGTTGTTTGTTACAAGGGATATCTAGGAATTGACCCTCTCTTTGTTATATTTGGGATTAATGCAATTGAAAAGGACATTTGTTATAGGGATTTTGTCCCCACACGCGCGCGCACACAAAAAAAAAAAAAAGTTCAACATTTCAAGTGGCGGGGACCGTTTAGCACGTTGTCTCGGACTGTATCTCCACCTACTTCTAATCGCTAACCTTTTTGATCATCCTGGAGATACGCGTCTCTTATTAGATGCGACGGGTAGTGTGAGATTTATCGGTAATAGCCCTTTTTTGGGGATTTAGAGCAAACATAATAACATAATATTTAATGATTTAGATGGATCATCTAACCAAACTTTTCATACATGTTCTGTTTTTATATTTTAATGGTTCAATCTCCTTTCGGGGGGATCAGGAAGAGGGCGAGACAGACTCTGATTCAGACGCATATGAGAATGACGTCTCCAACAGCCACTCAGAGGAGACTAGGGTTGAAGGCACGACGTTGAGGAGGACATTATGTGAACGACAGCATCTTACAGCCTTGATTTTTGTCAGCAATTGTAGCTTGTGTTGAGTTGCTATTTATTTTAATTTTTTGTTTTAAGGTGGATCCGTGTTCATATTACTTCATGCTTGTTTGTCCGTTTGATACTTTTTGTTCTTCCTTCCAGCACCTGCATGTGCACAATAGTACTTTATTTTGAAAGTGTGTTCTATTATAGTTGCTTGTATTTCTTGAGTATTTTCATTAAAAACTTATTAATGAAATGGAAATTTTTTGAGGCAATCCTTTACTCTAAAAAAAATCAAGAGATAAATTTCGGTCTCTGATATTTCCCTTTAACAAATATTTTCTCTCGTGAAATAAAGCAAATAGGGACATTTCATTTGAGGGCCTTGGATTTGGTTTTAGTACGCTGTAAGAAACAAACAAGAGGACCCATCATGCACTTAAATCTCCCTTGCGTGCCTTGGAGAAAAATTGTGCTGGTGTAGGAACACCATGCCACGCTCGCTCTTCCTAGTTAGTGAATAACAAGAGAGCATAAAGATGTGATAATTTCTATAGTTTTTATGATGTAAAACATGTATATTAGAATGAAAATCAGTAATAAAATACTCAATCACATTTTACCAATATGAAATGGTGCGAAATGATTAAAAAAACTAATAAAGCGAAGCGGATAGATGTAATAAAATAACATGCGCAGATAAATTCAATTAATTAAGAATTAACTAAAGATAATATATTATGCGGCAAAAAATTCTACAATCAAAATTAAAGTTACTGAATTCAAAAGCAATCAGATAGCACAATCTCACTTTTGGTATATAGTAGTTAAATTGATAAAATATCAGAGATTAATTATAGACTTGAGAGCGTACTTACTGAGAATCACATCAGACCTCAGTGTCCTATAGATTATGTCGGTGTGTAGATCTTGTCATCACGAACACAACAACTCAAAAATCGCCTGAATCAGAGTCTGAATGTGAAAGTTGGGACCAACGAAGATGGTACACTAATGAGTAATTTTGTATTGGACCTGTTACTGTAGCACGCATATCAGGTTACTGTAGCACGCGAATACACTGTAGCAGTTGTGGTCCTATACTGTAGCAATTTTTTTTGAATTTTCTTTTGTCACGTGGGAAAGGGAAAGAGAGAGAGAAAAGAGAGGAGAAAATAAAAGGTTTTCTTTTATTTTCTTTTTCTGTTTTTTTTTAATGAAAAGAGAATTTTGAATAAGAAAAGAGAAGAGAGAGATAGGAAGGGATATGTTAGTTAGGGCTTCACACTATTAATTTAGGATTTCTCTACGATTTCACGCACAAAGCGAGAATTTTGAGAGAGATCACAACTCACACAAATTTGAGGAAAAAATTTCTTAATAATTCATTGTCTTCATTGATTGATGCAAGAGATCTTTTATAAGCTTGTACAAAATTTAATAATGTAGAGAGAGAGAGGAGATAGAGGAGATAAAAATACATCGGAAGAGTTTTTAAACTCATCAAGAAGATAGCTCGGAGATCGGAAGTCAAAAGGAGCGAGAATGCAGCTTGCAGCAGGCCAGAACAGAGCTCGGCCGATCGCCCGATCGACCGGTGTGCACGATGTGCACAGGCACGGCCCGATCGACCGACACGACCAACCGACTGCCACGAGTTGCTCTCGGTTGGTCCAGGTCAACCGGACCGGTCGACCGAGGACAGGGTCAGTCGACCGGCCGGTCGACCGACAGACACGTTTTGCCTCTCCTGAATGAATTTGGACTCCTTTTCTGTTTTGAGTTGAATCCAATTGGGTTTCCTAAATCCCTGGGACTTTCTGGCTATAAATAAGAGTTAGAACTCTCATGGATTGTATCCGAAGAAGTATCCCTCTGGTATTCTCTTGTAATTAATTGTTGAATCAATAAAATTTTTCTCTATCTTGCCTCGAGGATGTAGGCAAATTGTCGAACCTCGTTAAATATTTGGTTGGCTTGTTTTCTCTCTTATTTCTATGTTCTTATCGTGTGGGTGCTTCTCCGGCGCGTCTATCTCCATTGCTTGGGTTCCTCAAGTTGGTTGTTGCCAGAAGGCGCTAGGCGCAACAAGTGGTATCAGAGCATCCACATTCGTCGTGATATCGTATTTCGATTCAAAGAGCATTGGTTGTTGTTTGGCAGAGATCGTTGTCGATCTCGGAGAAGCGTTGGGACTGTTTGTGGGATCGTGTGTCGATCTCAAAACAACATTTGCATTGCTTAAGGAATCAAATTCGGTGGAGTAGATTATTTCGAAAACTCTCCTAGGGTTTCAATTTGAGGTAAAGATCCTATCTTTATCTAGTTTTTAATCTAACTCCATTTGTTTTCTGCCTTGCTTTGAGGGAACCATTGAGAAGATGGCTGGAGATAGTACATCTACGGTGAAATCCATGAACCCACAACCGTTGAAGATTGATGTGGTGAAGTTCGACGGTAAGAACAACTTCGGGATTTAGAGATGTGAGGTGATGGATGAATTTACGGCGTCAAACCTCGAAGACACTCTACGGTTGGAGAAAAAGCGTGATTCTACTTCTGAAGAAGATTAGGATAAGATGAACCGAGCGGCGTGCGGCTTGATAAGGTCTTGCTTGACACAAGACATCAAGTATCATGTATTGCATGAAACATCTGCTAAGCAGCTGGGGGGATCCCGGAGAAAAAGTAGCGGACGAAGAGCATCGAGTCGCGGCTACAATTAAAGAGGAGGCTTTATCGCTTCTAGATGAAAAGAGCTCTCTCCATTGATAAACACATGAACAACTACACCAAACTTCTTACAAATCTAGTTAATGTGGATGTCAATATCGAAGAAGAGGATAAGGCAGTGATTCTTCTGAATTATCTTCCTGATGAAGAGTATGAGATCTTTACTCTTACCTTGATCAATGGTAGACAAAAATTAACTACAGTGAGATGTCGGCTGCTCTTGTAAACTATGAATTAAGGTGGCAGGATAGACTGTTTTCTCACGGGAGTACATTAGCAGAGGCGTTGGCGGTAAGAGACAGGAGTTCCAATAGGAAGGGCAAAGGTGATCGTGGGAGATCGAAGTCCATATCAGGATTCAGACATCTGAAGAAAAAACAGTGCGCCTTCTGCAAATAGTTAGGGTACTGAAAAGTTGATTGTCCGAAGGCCAAAGGTAAGAAGAAAGAGTTGAAGACCGAGGCAAATCTCGCACAGATGGTCAGTACTCACGTCAGTACCTCACAGGCGGATAGATCGGACTCAGACTCATCGGTATTCTCTTTCTCTATTACTACTTCTACTGTTGATTACTCAGACAAATCTAAGTGGATCTTATATACAGGAGTTACCTATCATGTGTGTCCAAATAAGGACTAGTTTTCTAGCTTTAAGAAGCTAGATGGATGTTTCACTATCATGGGTGATGCTCACCAGTGTAATATGAAAGGGGTAGGTACAGTCCGTATCAAGATGATGATGAGATAGTACGAGAATTAAAGGAAGTGAGGTATGTACCTCAACTCAAAAGGAATATTATCTCAGTTGGTGCTTTGAAAATATTGTGTCTTGTGGTATCTATACGAGATGGTATTCTCAAGATGACTAAAAACTCAATGGCGGTTATGAAGGGCGTCATCCGTAATAATCTCCACTCCTTGAAGGATATTACAGTTACAGGTCAGGTGGAGACTTCTATTTCTTCATATGATGTTTGCACATAGATCTGGCAGATGAGCTCGGACATGGAGGAGAAAAGTCTTTGCAAGCTCCAGTAAAGAAGGGATCAGTGGAAGGTGCATCTACCTGCAACTTAAAATTGGGTGAACACAATGTTCTGGATAAGAAGAAGGTGAAATTCAGCACCATTACTCACTGCTGGGAAGGTCTTCTTGATTGTGTTCACGTAAGTATTTAGGGACCTGCTAAGACTGCATCGCTTGGAGGTCATAGGTACTTGTCTCTTTTATTGATAATTTACCTAGGATTGTTGGATATATCCCATAAGACAAAGGTTTGAAGCCCTACGTATGTTGGTGAAGTGGAAGGATATGATGGAGAAACAAACTGGTAGGAAGATCAAGGAGCTACAAATTGGTAATGTTGAAAGATACAAGAACCAATTCCTATAATTTTGCCTGAACGCTGGTATTAGTACTCACTTCACATGGGTTGGCTAAAAAGATAAACCGTTCCTTGCTAGAGAAGGCTCGGTGTTTGTTATTTAATGCACGATTAGACAAATTATTTTGGGTTGAGGCGATTGTATGTGCTAGCCATCTCATAAATGGATTGTAATCGACTGCAATAGGATGTAAAAAACTCCACTGAAAGTCTGGTTTGAAAAACTGCTCAGATCATGATTTGCTGCGAGTATTTGGAACTCCGGCCTACTTTAGTGCCAAAGTTGGCAAGGTAAATCCGCAAGCAAAGAAGTTTGTGTTTTTGGGTGTCAAAGAAATATGAAATGTTACAGGTTATGGGATCCCGAAAATAAGAAGATTGTGTTGATTTAGCATGTCACATTTGAGAGACTTCATTGTTGAAGTCTACCGTCTCTCAGCGGGTGGAGAGGATGAAGACCAACGATGTATCGCAGCAGGTGGAGGTTGATGCTACTCCACCAACTCCAGTTGGTTGGGTATTAATGAGGACTTCAACGTATGTGATACCAGGTGAAGATCATGTATCCAGTCTTGATGCTGAACAGGTTGAAAACAATAATGAGAATATCGAACTATTTGCAGCTATTAGAACTAAGGTAAAACCACGAGAGTGGGTAAAGAAGCATGAATCTCAAGTTTGTGACCGCGACAAACTCAAGTTGAAGGTTGTTGTTCTCCTTGACGGTAGTAAGGAGGTTCATATGACCCAGGCAGTTAGTTCGCTGCTGAAGATTCAGTCATAGGTGCTTGAGCTCAGTGGAGCTCGTTTCAATGAACTACGGTTGGCTTGATCCCTTGAGCAAAGTACGTAGGCAGCTGTAAAGGCGTAACTATTTGGTTATGCAACCTGTATGAAGCTATATGGTATATTTGGGTTCTCCAAAAGCTAATTGGGACTTCACGTAGAGGTGAAGAGTTAGACTTCATATAGAAGTGAAGAGTTAGACTCACGTAGAGGTGAAGTATTGTGATCTCGATGAACAGTTGATCTTCTAGTGAAAAGATAGTTAAGCTTGCATAATGGAGGTGTGCATATAGTTTGTTGAAGCTGATGACGGTGTTTGGTGTCTTTACTCAGATTTGATTGGACCGTCTTCAAGACATGTGGACTGGAGTGTCAATCAGTTGGAGAGTCAATGTTGGCTCATGTTAGGGTTCTTCTTGAGATCATTTGGAATAGATTTTCATTAAGTTGCTGAGTTGGAGACAAGTTCATTGATCGGTTCATATGGTATTATTTTTTTTCTTCGGTGGAGAGATGGGAAGACATGTATAGTGCATTCCATTTGGATAGCTGAGCTGAAATTGAAATCTTACAATTGATATTGGAGTTTGGAGAGCGTTACATGAGGGGACGACAAATTCAATTTGAATCTGGTGTGATCATTGGAAATCAATTGCATCCGTGCTAGCGATTCATTTTGAAGGAACCTTTTTCGTCTGTTGGCAAGTCAAGATCGTGTATCGATTTCGCCGAGATCGTGTCTGATTTCGTCGAGATCGTGTCTCGATTTCGTTCGGAGCGCTCAAGCCGAGATAGTGTGTCGATTTCGTCAAGATCGTGTGTCGATTTCGCCAGATGTTCCTTGGAATTCAGCTCAGATTTGAAAACTCTTCACCGGGATGTAGAATTGTAGGGGGAGAGAGAGAAGATAAATGAGATAAAAATACATCGAAAGTGTCTTTTAAACTTATCAGAAAGATAGCGCAGAGATCGGAAGCCAAAAGGAGCGAGAACGCAGCTTACAGCAAGCCAAGACAGCGCCCGGTCGACTGCCCGATCGACCGGTGTTGCACGACGTGCACAGGCACGACCCAATCGACCGTGTCAAAGGCACGGTCGACCAGCACGGTCGACCGACACGGTTGACCGACTGGCACGAGTTGCTTTCGGTTGTCGACCGGACCGGTCGACTAAGGACAGGGTCGGTCGACGCGTTCTGCCTCTCCTGAACGGATTTGAACTCCTTTTCTATTTTGGGGTCGAATCCACTTGGGGTTTTCTAAATCTCTGCGACTCTCTGGTTATAAATAAGAGTCAGAGCCCTCATGGATTGTATCCAAAGAAGTATCCCTCTTGTATTCTCTTGTAATTGATTGTTGAATCAATAAAATCTTTCTCTACCTTACCCGAGGACGTAGGCAAATTGCCGAACCTCGTTAAATATTGTGTTGGCTTGTTTTCTCTGTTCTTGTCGTGTGGGTACTTCTCCGACGCGCCTATCTCAGTTGCTTAGGTTCCTCAAGTCGGTTGTTGTCAGAAGACGCTAGGCGCAACAAATACAACTCAAATTAAAACTTCTAATCAAAATAGAATTATAATTCCAAAATAAAAAAAATAAACTCCTAATATAAATACAACTCCAAATAAAAAAAAATTCAAAATAAAGAAACTAAAATTATATAGAAGTCTACCGTTGGAAAATTGAAACAAGGCGTGCTCTGCACTGGTGATACACATGCCATACACATGACTTGATTTGATGTCACATCATTTTATTTCCCTTCCACCAATTAGAGACCCACTGGTCTGGATATGCATTACACATCCCATTTTCCATAATGATATGAGGCTAATTTATGTGTCATTTTCTTCTCTTTACTTCAAAACAAGCCGCTCTCTGCTTGATCAAAAGACTACTCACTAAACACTTGATATTTCTTTATCAAGTAGTTGATCATAAATTCAGTTCAATTCATCCCCACTAATGACGTCAATTAAATCATTCCTCGGAGATTTTTTTTTTTTAAAAGTTGACAGTACACGTTGTGACAAAGTGGGTCCTATAAGATCGTGGCCTAAATGCTCTTATTAGCAAAGGGAAAATGTATTACGCTCATGCATGCGCCTCCCCAGGGCATGTTTCGCAAGAAGAAACAGAGGAGTAGAACTTGTAAGATATTTTGTGTGATTATTTTTTCAAAATAAAAGAGTTTTCAACCTATATATATTTTACATATACATGTATTTCAAATAAATTAAAATAGCTCATTGGTAAGACTTAATTTTGCCACGCTAAAAGTAATTCCCTATGGGCACAAACTATTTGGGTTCGGGCTGAGTCTGATTAATGTAGCCAAGAGCTTTGGTCTTCCTACGATGAATTTGGACAAGTTTTTTAGGATGAATTCATTGAGTCTGGACAACTCTCTTGAACTCTCCTCATTAAGAGATGAAGACTCTTGGGCTGAATTCATTGAATCTAGACAAGTCTCTTGGACTCCCCTCATTAAAAGATGAAGACTCTTGGGCTGAATTCATTGAATCTGGACAAGTCTCTTAGACTATCCTCATTAAGAGATAGAGACTCGTGGCTGGATTCATTGAACCTGGATAAGTCACTTGGATTTTTCTCGTTAAGAGATGGAGACGCTTGCGCTGAATTTTTAAACCTAGATAACTCTTAAGTTACACTCATTAAAGATGACTCTTGAGCTGAATTCATTGAATCTGGATAAGTCTTTTGGGCTAACTCATTAAGGGAATGTGACCTTTGGTCTAGTCAAGAGTCTTATAAAAAAGTCCCTTGAGCTCATTTGTATCATCACAAGAAAATCAAATTGATAAAAAGAGTTAGTTTCAAAAGAGTGCAGTTTTCAATTACAAAAAGTGTGTCCAAGTCTAGAGACTTGTCCTGTGTCAGACCGAGGTCACTTGCCTGATCAAATCGAGCATATCATCGGAGAATCTGATTGGTGCATATCATGATTTTGCAAATGTTTTTTTTTTTGGAACAATTTGGCTTTGAGATTCTTACATCGAAGTAGATCAAATATTCCTTCAAATGTAGCATTCAAAGAGGCACAATAGCTCTACTACATAAGTTTCTGACTTCAAAATTCAAGGAAATTTCACTTCCCTCTAGGTTTTTTTTCATTTGTCGTAACAAAATTGAAATTGGGTAGAATCATAACTCAAATTTCCTTTGGTTATTTGACATCTGCAATAAAAAAAAGGAATTGGAATTAGCTGATTTCAATTAGTGGTTTCCATACTTACATATAAGCCAATTTCTCAAATTTTGATTCCACCTAAAACGATGAAAGTACAAAAGAATAAAATTCTGATTCCACGTTTTGGTCAGAGTAATGTTAAACAAACTTTATTTATGGACTAAACTGGAGTCAAGCGAATGATACAATACACCTAGCTTCCCTGCATTGTGCACACAACTTTTTAAAGATAGAGACCCACATTTCACTCTCTTTAGTCCATTTTGAATCCAAAAAGTATAGTCTAAATAGCATGATTCTCTTGACAATGACATCTTCAATTCCATTTCTCCTTCCATCAACTGAACAAGAAAACTTGAAATTAGAACTAGATTCGAGATCAAATCTTTTTTCATTTCCATTTCTTAAACAAGGTTTGGAATTAGAATTAGATTTCCAAACCCTATTTTTTGGAATCTTCAGTTGAATGGAATTACCAAAACCTAATTCCTTCTCTATTCTTTCTTGCCAAACATGTCTTAATACAATAACAACTCATGCTCTTAACATGCCTTTATGAAGAGCCTTAGGACAACACAAAATACTAGCATCTTTAATTGCAGGAGCAAGACAGTAATTTTTTCTGGATATTTAGTTTCTATGTATCCCCTTGATAAAGTATAAAAGTTTAAAAATACATGGTGGATTTCAATGTTTTCATGGGCAACAACAAAGAAATTTTGATAATTAATGATGCAAAGGAAAAGGTATGAATTCTTACTTTCCCTCAAGAAAAAGACACTCTACTGAAATTACTTGAGATGCTCAACTTCATACGTGTTTTCATTAAGGGCTTGTTTAATGGGTAGGAAAATGGAAGGGAAAAAAAAGTGAGAGAAGGATGAGTCCTTGTCATCAGTTTTCCATCACTTTCTCTTTTTTATTTGTTTGAGAAAGTGTAAGGGACAAGGAAGTATGTGTTCACGTCATCTATAAGCAAAACAGTGGTTAAAATCACAAAGAAAACTTGAAGAAGGAAACATTAATAAAAAATTGAAAGAAAGTCTGTAATGTCAAAAACAGAGAGTTTACTGTAATAGTTAAGTAATAAAAAAATAATCATACAATTGGAGACTGAAAATGATTTTCTCAGATATTCCCAAAAAAATTTCTTTCTTTTTTTTTGCCCCCGAATCTTGAATCCAGGACCTCCCATTTTTCAACTCAACCTCTTATCACCGAGCCATGTCTCAATGATATGACAAGTTCTTCCTAAATCGAGGAAAAATACCAAAGTTTGGTTAAAAAAAAATTCGGTATGGGTGGAGACAAATCAGTTGGAGACTCTAGTCAGCACAATACCAGACTAGATAAAGAAAAACATGAAAAAAAGACGTAGATGAAAGATAACAAAGTTTCAGATGAGTGTGTAGAAGCATTGCACCCAGTTGAAAGTTTTATTATTGCAATTTACATTTCAGGGCAAGTGAACATGCCAGAGTTTTGCAGATATTAAATAAAAACAAGATGGCAGTAAACACTACCATACATTCATGACATTTCTCACTTACAGAAGTTGAAGACTAAAATACAGACTAGTCTGAACTGAAGGGCTGTCATCAAAACTACTAATGTCTGTAAACAGGATCAAATCAAGCATCTGAGGGAGGAACTTCGAATATCAGCAAGTTTAATACTCAAAATCTGATCCAAGCTAGATAGAACCCTGCCTTGCTCGTTATGGGCTGCTGCAGAGCTCGTAACCAGAGAAGTGCTGCCTTTATGATGCTCCTTGGTTCACAGACATTGTCAGAAATTCCAGTGGATTTCTCTGCTCCTTTCTTAAAAAGGTCGAAAACACATTACAGGATCACCAAAACAATCGGGCAAAGGCTCACAGGCACTGGCACGTGCTTCAAATGGTACTAGCTCGGTGCATGGCAAAGGCTTAATGGACTGGAAGATGCCCAATAGGGCACAAGCTCGCCCTGTGCCCATTGGTGCACCAGCTCGGCAGTGGAGCAAACATTCACTAGCATTATTGGAGCTGCAAAAGACCTGATCTTTGTGGCCATATGAATATATGCATACCAGCACCATGCACTGTAATGATAGTGAACACCTTGGCCTTCTTGACAACAACCTATGACAGATAAGAAAAAGGGAAACTTTAAGGTCTAGGGACAAAAAAAAAAAACAAAAGAAAAACGTAAGAAAGGCATTATAAAGGATTCAAGATCCTATGCCTAAGAATTACTAGGCACAAAGATAAATTTCAACCATAGTATCGAATCTAACAAAGACAGGGTGTACTAGGTACACATTAATTTCAACCACAGCAATATAAAACCTCGCTATCATTGAAGTCGATCCAGCCCTTCGCTGATAGCTCATCTACTACTTTTTCAGAGTCAGGTTCAATAAACCCAAAATTCAGTTGTCGCTTCACACGGGGTCACAAGCAATGTAATGTTCCTCGATCTTGCCAAAATTGAAGGTAAAACTGCGACAGTCGTCCAATCAAAATTTCACAAATGGTGCAAAAAAGAGGTTAGGACCATTAATTTTAAAATAGTATGCAATTATTGATGGCCAACATGACAAAGTTACCTGTCTCCACAGTTCTTAGTTGCAGGCCAACTAAAATTATCTTTTAGATTCCATCTGAATCCTGCTGATGCAAACTAGAAGTGGCCAATGAAACATAGCAATCTGTAGATCCAAGGAAAAAGAGCTGACAAAAGCATGAGCAAAAGAGATTTCTAGGTTAAGGTTTATAATTTTATGTTTTAGACTGCACATGAACACATGTCAAACAAGCTCTCACAATTGTTCCTAATGTCTCCCCTTAAATGTCTCTAACTAGAGAGACGGTCTAAAATCTCATTCTAACTTATTCTTATTAGTCACCCACACTATTCATCATCATTTTCATGTTCTGAACTACTTGTATATAGAAAATCATGCATTCTAGAAACTCTTTAGCCATCGATCAAATGGTGTCATTCATTCTATTTTTGGAAAAAACAGTTCGTTTTGTAACTATTTGATGCATAATTAAAAGGTATCAAAAGTGCATAATTTTTTATACACGATCATTTTATGACATGTAGATAAAAATGGATATAGATGGATTATTCCTCAATATGGTCCATAATGAGATTTTAGGTCGCCTCCCTAAGTAGCTATCTAAGCAGACACACTAAGAACACTTTATGTATTTTGCCACAATATGAAGGCAGGTCAAGGTTTACCTACCTTGAAAGCATAAACAATAGCCTGGTTTTAGGCTTATTTTTCCAAAAGAACTTGTGATTAAAAATTCCATTAGACATACGAAGCAGAAAATACATAACAACTTTCGATCCTTCAGATATCAAACTAACCATCATGCCATTCTCTCTATTCAAGAATGCCTGCCTCCACCGTATACATTTCTAATTGCACGCAATTCATTTGCAACTTCGCTCATTTTAATTCTCTTTTCAGGGGACTGTTTTGAACACAAAAGGCCAATTCTTGCAGTGGATATCAAGCATTCCTCGGTTCTCATGGCACTGTTTGCTTGTGGCCTATCTTCATCATCTTGTACCATGAACATTGATGGATTCGTCAGATCCATGATCCTAAATGGAAATGCCGTGGCAACAAAGTCATGGAGAGTAAATCCATCTCTGAAAGCATCATCAACTGGCCTCTTTCCTGTAAACAATTCCAGCAGTAGGATTCCATAGCTATACACATCACTCGCAGTAGACTCTGGGCTGCCTAGTCCATACTCTGTAGACACCTCCAAACTTGAGCAATTATATATGAAATTTAAACAAAATAAGCTATTCAACAATTTCCATATGACGAGTGATTAAAGGAAAAAAGTTAAACACATAATCTTGAAAAAGGACAGGATTACCTGGAGCGACATACCCAATAGTTCCCCGTAATCCAATTGAGCTAATTGAATTTCTCAAAGACATGCGCATAGCTTGAGGAAACACTTTTGCCAGCCCGAAGTCCCCAACATGTGCAGTCATGTCATGGTCAAGCAGAACATTACTAGGCTTTAGAGCACAGTGAATTACCGGAGTTTGACAATCATTATGGAGATAATCCAATGCCTTGGCCACATCAATGGCTATGTTCAACCTCTGTATGAAGCTTAGACTGTTCACCGGGTGGCGGTCATCCACAATTGGATGCAGCCAATTCTCCAAACTCCCATTAGGCATGAAGTCAAATATCAGAGCCTTGAAATCTTTGCCCTCTGAGTCAATGCTTGAGCATGATGATATAATCTTGATGAGATTACGGTGGCGGATGCTACTTAAGGCTCTACATTCAGTCATGAAACTTCTGGAAGCTCCTGTTTGCTGAAGATTGAATACCTTCACAGCCACAATTCCGATGTCCTGATCAAGAGACCCTTTATAAACAGAGCCATACTTTCCAGTGCCGATAAGATTAGCAGAGGAGAATCTATTAGTTGCTATAACCAGCTGGGAATAGGATACTTTGGGATAAGGGTCATCAAAAGAAGAATCAGTCAATTTAGTACGTTTTGAGTTCCGTCTGAAAGAAAATATAGAGAAAATCACCATCATAAAGAAAATGGCGGCCGATATTGGAATCACTACTTCAACCAAACAAATTTGTTTCTTCTTCGTAGAATATTCTTTGACATTCACAGGGCAAGCAGGTAAATGAAGTGCTAAAATGCCTCCACAGAGCCCAGTATTTCCAAGTAGTGAGAGGGCAGATGTGTTTGCAAATACCCCTTCATGGGAACCTCACCACTGAGGTTGTTGAAAGATAGATTCAGGTACTCCAAGTAATAGGAGCTCTCTAGCATTTCAGGTATGGGACCTGACAAGTTGTTGCACGAGAGATCAAGAGTTATAAGGCCCTTTATGTTACACAGAGATGGAGGAATGGCCCCTTCGAAAAAGTTATTATCCATTGAGAGGTACTGTAAGACCTCGCAATTGGACAGTGTGCTGGGTATTTCCCCAGACAATTGGTTTCCAGACACATACAACACTATAAGATTTTTCAGGCTACCCACTTCAAGAGGTATGGACCCAACCAAAACATTATGCGAAAAATCCAGAATGAGTGACACATAGAGAAGGCTTACAAGCTCTTTAAGGAGAGTTTGGTTAATTTAGTGAGGTTGCAGAGGGAACATGGAATACTCCCTGATAATCTATTCTCAAACAAGTAAAGATACTCCAACATCTTTAGCTTGCCAAGAGCTTCTGGAATTATTTTCGTCATAGTACCACTTTGGTTGCAAAATAGAACTAATGATGGGTATCCAATCAGTGACCTAGTCTTCAATTTGTCTAATTATATTGGTTATAGTACCACTTTGGTTTCAAAACAAGGCTAATGAAGGGTATCAAATCAGTGACCTAGTCTTCAACCATTTCATGCATTGCTGATTAGTGAATATAAGGGCTGGATAAGGATGCCCAGAGATTACATGAACAGAGAATTCACTGTATTTTGGCCAGCACAAATGGAGTCAATAAAATGCAGCGCGAAAGACATTATGAGGATTGGATGAAGAGGTCGAGTGATTATGTAAGGTGAGAAATGTACATTGCTATTCAGCCCTGAGATTCAGGGTCACATCTTTTATATTAGTAATTTATCTTCAATTTGACTGTTTTGTCAAATATTATTGTTACAATCATAATTATGGAGAGTGATAGCGAAAGAGTAAAATGAATTCAGAATGACGACGCTAGAATATATGGAGTTCTGACTCCCATAATAAGGTTGGCAGGAAGATAACATAGTTCTGATCAACATCACTAATAATTTTTTTTATTTAAGACAACGGTGGGATAGATCCCCCAGATTCATTAATAAGGTTTTAATGAAACGAAGTCCTAAACAGTGACAATGAAATATGATGGTGTGGTGTGTTGGTCTTTTCCTACACTTTGTAGGATCAAATTAGGTTTTGCTGGGTCCGGTGATTCTGCTACAGGTGAGGCACTTGCATGCTACATTCTTGAGATGCGTACAGAAACCTCTGATCAAGGTTGGAGGTATAAACTGCAATGCCCCTATATCAGCATCATAGTAGATGATGCCTATGGAAAAATGTTCATGAGCTACCCAACCTAAAAATTCTAACAAATATCAATTTCCAACATGTCTCATGTCGCCAAGTTTCTTTGAAAACGTGTGGATCTGCTTAAACTGTAGGACTACCAACATTCAGTTGTTGGAAAATGATGAAAATTTCTTTTCAAAATTCATTAGAAGTACATTAGAAGTGTGCAATTCAGAATTCTATAATTACAATTTGACGAACCGATTAGTGATTTAGCTGGTTAGAAAAGAAATTACTTCAATTTGGAAGTTACGCATGTCGACTGGAAAATACTTTCAAACCAAACAAAAATTAGCTGACATTTCTAGCGTATCCAACTAAAATTTCATTCAATTGAAAAACAGGGAAAAGAAAATAACATTCCCATGTCAAATGGTCCTCAAGTAATTTGTCTTGGGATTGATGATTTCCTCCAAACCCAAAAAAGGGTGCCTACAAAGATACCAGCTGGTGTCCAAGAAATTAGGAGTCTCCGCCCGCAACACCCACAAGATTCTATTAGGACAAACCGGCCCGTTGGGAAGACAAATAGGCGAAAACACAAATATGAGTTGAGATTTTATCTGCCCTAAAAGGTTAAGCTGATAGATAGAAACCCAACTTCATATTTGTGCACTTCACTTTGTATTCAATTATCTAATGTGAGACTATTCAGATCACACATGACTCAACAATCTCCCCCTTTATGAGTGATGCATGCGGGAATTATATGAGGCAACGGATCCCTCACAACAAGCGGGGGCAATAGAGTAGGAATTACATGGACAGCTCAAATGGTACATGGGTAGCAACATGGGCCACAGAAGGTATCAACACCCGTGGCTTTCGAACATTAAATCCAAACTCCACTTGGACCAC
Organism: Agave tequilana; assembly: GCA_038442645.1. NCBI lineage: Eukaryota > Viridiplantae > Streptophyta > Magnoliopsida > Asparagales > Asparagaceae > Agave > Agave tequilana. The sequence goes on from JAVJIF010030678.1 coordinate 172,384, forward strand.
AATCAGGCTCTAATACTAATTTGTTAAAACAAATGACCCATTGAGGAAGCACAAATATGGGTTGAAATCTTATCTGTCCTAAAAAATTTAAGCTGATAGGTAGAAACCCAACTTCATATTTATGCACTTAACTTTATACTCAATTATCCGATGTTGGACTATTCAGATCACACATGGCTCAACAAATTCAAATCAGTAAACAGTCAACAAGCGGGAGACAAACAGTTGAACTTTGAAAAAATTTGTAGTATAATCCAAATCGAGGAGAGACATAGCAAGGCATTTCATCAAGCATTACCTGGGCATCAGACATTGGGAGAGTGCTCGAGCCAGCCAACTGAACTCCGAGCCATCGGAGTGCAGAGAGAGAGAGAGAGAGAGAGAGAGAGAGAGAGAACTGGTGAAGCTTTATTGGGCCTGGCTTTGGGAAGGAAATTTTCGAACGGGGATAATTTTGTGTTGCAGAAGAAGTTGATTATAAGCAGGAGGAAGAAGACGAAGTAGAAATTGATGAAGAACAGCGAGAGGAGGTTGAAGTGAATGGAAGTGCGCTGTCCAAATTTGATTTGTATCAGAAATCAGTACAGGTCTAATTTCATTTCAACGACTCGACAAAGAAACATGCTTTTTTTTTTTGAAAAGAAATGTTCTTTGATTTATATTTGTTTTTTGGAAAATTTCAGTCGCCCGAGGGAGACACTAGCTACTTGCAGAAGTTCTTCTTGATGTACGTCGGCGGCAGGTCCCCCCTCCACTTGCAAGAGGATTTCTGCGGCACTGCCCTCTGGAGGTATGTGATAAATTTATCTTTGCCTGTTTATCTAATTTATAAGCATTGGTTTGAGCTAGGATTTAGGGTTTATTAGTGACTGGTGAGACAAATTTCGGCTAGGAATGTAAAGTTGTGATTTTATTAATGTTTTTCCAAATTCTATGTTCCAAACAAGTAAAGGGCAATTATTGATTAATTTGCAGACTAGGTCTTTCTTTTGCTTGTTAGCAATTGGTGAAGTAATAAGCTTTGGGGGAAAGAGGATGGTTATAATTAAATTCATATTGAACATAGATTTTTGTTCTCATGGATAGAAGAAAGGGGATTGGCTGTCATAATTATGTGAAGAGGAATAATTGATGCAACATGCGTGCTAGTAGTTAAAGAACATTTAGCAACCATTCTTGAGTTTTCTTTTTTTGGATGTGCAAGATGAAATGTGATAGTGTCACAGCTGTTATAGTAGATGCTTCCATCCTACAATAAACTTAAATGCTTTTGCCTGAATGCTTGTAGGTCTCGCGTGCCAATTTGACACATTTGGCTGGATTTTGAACTTATTATGGTACTTGTGGGAAATCTTCTATGCTTGCTTGGTTCTTGTGTGGATCATTGGTAAGCATTTGGTCGTCTGTTGTGGATTTGAATCCTCACCTCCATTGAGCTAACCGTAACTTCTCAACTTCTCCGATCCTCGCCCTTTAGTTCTAATATTCTGAAAATCATTCCTTTTAAATCTATTTCACTAACCCTTTTGTTGATATAATATCCCGTGATTATGTATCATGTTCTTTGATGGATTAGAAACTGAATTATTGGATGGCAGTTTTACTTTTAATACATAGTGGTTGTGTTAATTATTATCCTTGACCATTGTAATTGTGGCCTATTAGAGTTTAATCTAGCCATTTGTCAAGAGTATGGTGCTTTTGTTATGAAATTATAAGGATATTTGCTTTTAAATATGTACTGAATACCAAACATGCAATGTACAATGGTTACACTTTTGAACCTTCCAGATAAAGCCTTGACATCTAAAAGGTTATACCGTTATAGAACCATGCATGTGTTAAGTATCTACACCAATATAAGGGCACAAACAGCATGGTATCAAACAAAGAGCATATCTCATATCATAGGAGGAATAATGTATTTATATGTTACACCTCTTCGATTTGTTATTGTTGATATTTGATTACCATGATTACATTTAATGCTTGACTTATAACCTGTTTCTGTCCATGGTATAACCTTGTCTGCCTCACAACTTTTACCTTGATGTCATAGTAATTACACTCAGCTCATCTAGTGAAGCCTGTGCAGCTAACCAATCATAGCTTGTGTCCACCATCTATGTGAAGTCTGTACGGCTAACCAATTATAGCTTGTATCTGACCTAACTAGAAGCAGGAGCATGTATTAAACTAGTATGAAAACTGTGGAGATGCTATGGTGCCAAAAGAAGGATTCCAGTGTATCTGATGAAATACTCGAATTTAATTTCATCTCTCCATAATAGTCATTTACTCGGAGGCTCAAACTCTGATGTGTACAGTTTTGGCTATCTGTCAAGCGCACAGTGCCACAGAAATAAGAACAAGAAGGAGAATCTTAACATTCGAGGAAATATTTAGAATGTAATATAGAAATTTACTTCTGCCTAACGACATGTCTACTTGAAAGTTGGAACATCCTATATACAGTGGGTGAATGTCAATCATGAACCAAGACTAGTAGGGTTTGTGTTGGCTAAGTAGAGGTCCATGTTATATGGGAACAAGGTTGGGTTATAAGTTTAGGACCATATCTAGTCCAAACATTTAATAGGTGGGGTTGAGTCGGCTTTTCTTCAAGAAGGATATAGTTTGTTTGCAAGGTTTAGGTTCGTGGACTAGCCTAAATGTTAAAGCTAAATTATTTGGGTCTAATTGGATTGTATTCAAGCAGGGGATAGAGAGTCAACTATAGTATTGGTGACTTGTACCAGCGCCAGGAACTTAATTGGAATACCCATATTCATACATGGTGTTCACATCAGGTATTCACAATCATTTGCTCCCAAATCAGGAAACAAGTAATTCTCCTAGAGTAGAAAGACCAGACCAATGGAATCCAAAAGAGCCTGTTAAAGAGTTAACGATGCTAATGAGAGCTCTAGCCAACCATACTCTTTCGACGCTCTTCAGAATTTCAGTATCTATCTAGAGATCCTCCTAACATTCTTCTTCATAGGCCTCTGAATCCATATAAAAGCTTCTATCAGTATGTCAATGAACCTCTTCACATACTGGAATTAGTTCATCTTCTGTTTGCATAGCTTTCTGCTTCATAATTTGAAACCATATGGATTTTTTATACACTTGTTTTGTTTCATTTTATTTTCCCATGTTAAACCAACTAATGCAAAGATTCTATGCCTTGACAGTTCTGAATGGTTATGAAGTGACCTTGAGGCGCTGAACTGGTGCCTAGAAGACAATTATAGTAAGAGAGGTGCTGATGGATATTCTAGGATCTTCCTTTATCATGGTAATGTGTTGCAACCTTGGAAGGCCCATTTAGTCAAAAGCACAGTTCAGGATCTAACGAAACTTGAAATTGCAAGTGTTGAAGATGATAGCCAGAAACTGTCGAGCTGGGTGTACGATCTAATTCTGCCATTCAAGGGAGCTCCATCATGGAAGAGGCTATTCTGCCTTCCAGAGAGATTATGTGTGCATTCAATTACAGTTGTTATTGCCTCCAAAGGAGGGATGAGTTGGTATTGTACTTTAAGCATGTTCTTCATTCCTTGTCTAAAAGGGGTGGTATATTTGTAATGGACATATATGGAGGTACATCATCAGAGCGCGAGTTACAGCTTCAGAGGAGATTTTCTAATTTCTCTGTAAGTTGTCTCCCTTGAAATACACTCAGGAATTCTTTTATAAAGTGCACCATTTACCGCTAACCTGACAGAGATGTTTAAATTTGCATCTGAATACAATTTTGAATCCTGTTAATTGGACTATATTTCTTGGATAAAATGGACTCTAGAGAGTGATATCTAGGGCTTTATCTAATACATGGCTCCATGTGAAATGCATGGGAGTCTGGGTGAGTCTTACTTGTCCATAAGAATTAGTCCACTTAGCATTTTTCTTCGTTCAACGTGATATTGTCTGTTGCATAAAAGATAAAGCATCTAATTAAGTTTCTTGTGGGAATATAATCTCTGTTGGCTGATTATATGGAAAATTATCGAGCTGGATTCTTGAGCACTCATCTTACTATATGCAATTCTCACTTCTCAGTGCTCAAACTGAATAATAATTAATAATTAGTAGGATAATAATAAAAAAATTCGTGGTAGTTATTTAGTTATTTCAATACTTATTGGCAACCTAATGTGCAGTATGTCTGGGAACAAGCAGAGTTTAACATTATAAATCACAGAACAAGAATCAGCCTCCACTTCCAACTCAGCAAGAAACAGACACTAAAGCATGCATTTTCTTATGACTGGCGACTGTAAGTTATGCTCTCTCTTTTGCGTGGTCTTAATAATGCACCGTCATAACCACCTCTTACTCCATGTTACTTTTGTTTGTTAAACATAGTAGTATGTTGGTTCTTTGGAACGCGTATTGAAATATGTGCTTTACTCTTTATTTGGGTCTGTAAAAGCATGTCCATAGCTTCATGTACCTGGTATCCTGTCTATGCGCTGACAACTCCCATAGGTGTAGCATTCTTATTCATGGGTTTATAAGTGAGAATATATTGGCTGGGTAATAATATGGGAGGTGCCCTTGATGCTGAATACATTCAAAGAATGGTTTAAAGTTATTAGTTGTTGTGATACTCTATGTTGTAACCTTTATCAATAACACCCAAGGAAATTTCCCGTAAACTCCCATTTCTGGTTTTTCTCATATGTTTATCATTTTCTGCTTTTTTCTAATTCTGTTCTGAACAAGTACTTCTACACAAATTACGCAGTAAATCAAAACCATGTGTTGCATGAGATGAGTTTCTCTTGACATTTATGACATTAAAGCGGGAGTCTTTTCCTCGTCAAGTTTAGATGCTTGACTAAGTTTTTGTTCAATGGTGAAATGATCTAACCCGGAAAACTTTCAATTAGGAAAATTATATAGTACAGATGTGCTTATTTAGAAAAGTTATAAGATGGTTTGTTCCTTCAGGGGCATGCATAGGGGTGCCACCGGATACGGATTATCCGCGGATATCCGCATCCGAATCTGCCTCCAATCCGGATACAGATATCATTTTTTCACATCCGTCAATATTCGTATCCGTATCCGTATCCAAAAGGTAGGCGCGGATACGGATATGGTAAAAGTAATATCTTATTCGTATCCGATCCGATATACGAATGTTGCGTGCTTCATAATGATATCGGTATAGAGAAGACTATTCTTCAATGGAATAAGGTAATAAATTTTGATATTTTGAGTTGGTGAAAAAGTAATAGTGAAAAGTATTCGATTCTTGCAAGAGCACCACATGATATTTTGAGTATTTCGACATCAACCATGTCACCCGAATCGGCATTTAGCATCGGAGGACGTGTAATCTATTGTTATAGAAGTCAAATGACAATGAATACGATGAATGTATTGATATGTACACAACAATATCATAGTATGTATCATATTTAATATTGTAGTAGATGAGATAAAAAGTAATATAAGCATTTCAGTTTAATTTATCTTTAACCATATCCATTTTTAACATATCCGATTAGTATCCGCATCCGATCCGCAAATATCCGATTTATATCTGATATCCGATTTTGGCGGATACGGATATCATTTTTTCACATCCGCCAATATCCGTATCCGTATCCGTATCCGAAGATTGGGTGCGGATATAGATATGGTAGAGGTAATATCCGATCCGTATCCGATCCGATGGCACCCCTAGGCATGCATCATTGCACACTAATTTTGGCTGGATATTGAGAACATGTTTGGTTGTTATATAATTCATTAGATTTTGGCTGAATGTTGTGATCAAGTTTTCATCTTCTGTAAGTCGAAGTCTTGGTATTTTTGGGTTGCTGGTTTGTTCTACCATGTGAAGAATACTGGACAATTCTACCAGAAAGTATGCTCATTAACTTGGATTCAGGCAATGCTGAACAAATTTAAAATACACAAATGATGCACTTCCTTTCTTTTCTCTCATCTTCTGTACCCTCGACTGAAGCTCCCACTTTTGTAGGTGGTCGTTGCCAGAGATTAGAGATGGCATGGTCGAGGCTGGCTTTCAGTCGGTGCATTTCTGTATCAGGGAGATGCCAGCCACCCAAGAAAGTGGAAACTCCGCGGAATACAAGGGAAGCCATTATGCTAAATACGAAGAGATGTCATCTTTTGAACAGCTTGATGCATGGAATGCATATATTGTTGGTGTTGCAAACTTGTAGCTGTCATGATATCATGTAACCTTTTGCCTGAGCTTACAGTTCCAACTCACTAATTTTAGCATTTATATGCTGACCAATGAAAAGTTCATTTTAAGCACTTTCGCCCTCCAGCCATTTCATACTAATTAGGTCTGTGGTGAAGCTGATACAGGAAAATTATCTGAAAAGTTTGTATCTCATCTATCTAATGTTAATTATACCCTTTCAATTCTGTATAAATGAAATGTACATTACAAGCTTTGCCTCCCTCTCAATTTGTCCGATCACAATTACAATGAACTTTTCACAAAAGCTTCTATCATGCTCATAAATGTAATACACAATTAGATACATTTCAGAGATCCATGCTGTCTGGGACTTGTTCTTTTGCCCTGTTCCTTAAAAAGCTGCTTCTCTGGCTGAAACTTTCAAAGAATGACATTGTTTGCTGAAACTTTTGGAGATGACTGTAATTTGAATGTCATTATTTACAATTTCCTTGCAGATTTCAATGTTCTGATTTATATTGCATCATTCCACAAAGTGTACTACTTAATGTTGCTTGATGCATCATCCATTTCAGCCAGCTAAAACTTCTTCATGTATTGAATTATCTTCAGTGAGTGGTCTAGATTCCTCATGCCATGTTGTCTCAGTGTTGTTAGCACTGCTAGTAGTATCACTGTAAATACAAACGAACGGATGAGTAAGACTAGAATCAAATTTCATATGATAGCTTGTACAATTGATTTGCAGTAGGAGCATTTTTTTTTTTGTCAGTACTGTTGCCTGATCATTTTGTTAACAACCATGAATTTGTAAATTGTAAAGCAACTTACTTCAATGAGTATTGAATTATCTTCAGTGAGTGGTCTAGATTCCTCATGCCATGTTGTCTCAGTGCTGTTAGCACTGCTAGTAGTATCACTGTAAATACAAACGAACGGATGAGTAAGACTAGAATCAATTTCATATGATAGCTTGTACAATTTGATTTGCAGTAGGAGCATTTTTTTTTTGTCAGTACTGTTGCCTGATCATTTTGTTAACAACCATGAATTTGTAAATTGTAAACCAACTTACTTCAATGAGTAAGTGACCAGTCCAACCGCAACAACAGCAAATGCAAGATAGTACAACCAATTTACCTAAAAAGAATTTTTATATGCATAAAGAACATATTAGTGGCATAAAAACAATGATAACCTATATTTTGTCTTTTATCATAATAAAGATCGAACCTGCTGTTTGTAAAAAAAGATGCGAATAAGCACTGCCCACATGTCAGATGTTAGAAGGGAGAGATTGAATAGAGTGGATCCGCTCATCTGCGAGGGAATATCCATTAGTTTTTCACCGACCTAACAATCTGCTAGTTTACAGATATATATTTTTTTTTTCAAGAGTAGTGCTAATCTACTGATTAAATTCAAAGCATGTCCTCTATTTCAAGGAGAAAAAATTTAAACGGACAGAGAACTGATGTGAATCCTTGAAGATAGTGAATATAACTCTATCTGAACTGCTTGAATGTAATTATGTTTCCAATACTACCTTACGAAACTGTGAAAACAACATAAGTTCAAGGACAAGAAGATAGGAGAAAATTTCCCACCTCATTATTTTTATAGTACTTGTTCTGATTAGATTTTTTTTTTTATTAAGCTCCAAGACAAAATAATGCATATTTATGCAAGACTGTAATCAACTTTTATCCTTATTTATGAAGAATCACATGTGAGATGTGCAATTACAAACCTTTAGAAGAAAAGGAAGCACAGTATAAAACAGAAATGATGCTGCTGCAAAGCCAGCAAACAGAGCGATCTGACAAAATAAAGCAGCACTTGTTATCGAAATGGTTTATTCCAATGCCCTAAGCGGTTTCATTATTCATAATGTGCAAAACAAAAGGCAGAGAAAACAGTACAGCGCTATTGAAATGGTTTTATGCATGCCTGAACCAGATTAATTATTCATGATAGAAGTTGGATACCATTTTTGAACTTTTCCTCCATAGACCACCATATCTACTATTATAACCACAACCATTTTGATTGGAATTCTAATTTGATTGTGACTCATGTTCATGTCACGTCCAACTAAATCTATCCATCCATTTACAAATCTTTAACATATCTTGAAATCTAGCCATACATTTATATCAGCATCTCAAAAAAAAATAGTATTTATTAGATAGAAGAATCAAGATACTTATCTCTCTCTCTACATGATTATATATCTAAAATTTCTCACTATCATTCCTCCCCCCACCCCCACCCCCACCCCACCCCCACCCCTCAAAACATCTCTATGTCAAAAGGGAAGTGAAAAAAAATGTTACAATACCAAAATCTAGCCATAACATTCACATCTCTATCTCAAAAAAGATTTGAAACAATATGAAAAAACATTTACTAGGGATCTCTATTTCAAAAAAGAATTTTGCAATAAAAGAATAACATTTATTAGAGAGAGTAAATATGATATTTATTACAAAAAAGAAGATGAAAGGTTTTTTCTTTTCCCATTAAAGAGTAGAATAATCTAGAATTAGAGCAAACAGCCTATAAAGAAAAGAAAGGTAAAAAAAAATCTTAACAAATTTTATTTTACATCATTTCTACTTTTGTTACATGTGCCTATTGCATGTTTTGATATTAAAACTTTAAATGTAAGCTGCATGCTAAAAAAAAAAATGCATCTAAGTTCTGAAAGCATGTAGATCAATATATACATAAAAAGTTATTTCTAACTATGTTTTAGTTTTAAAACACGGGGACAATTCATTCTAAAGAGAGATTCCTGGCATAAAGAGTAGGTAAAAGTTTGGCATATAAGGAAATAATCATCACAAAAGAAAGTTTATGGAGTGAAAGATTACCGTCATTGGAGACCACTTGACTGACGCAAGAGCCTTCCTCTCAAATATAGATCTAAGAGTGTTATGGAATTAAAACAACTAACAACAGCGAGAATAGATATCATGGAGATAGGCATGACATGTACACTTATATTTGTATGGAAAATGATTGAATAAGATTAAAGTTCATGTGAAGAATTATTCAGATGCTGACCAAAGCATATTTATATTTAAACAAAATTAAGAAGGTATGCACACATGGGATTGGCTATAAAGAAAGCTGAGCGTATAGTTACTAAAGTAATCCAAATTTCAAACAAATATAAAAAAGCACCTTCACCAAAACACAAAAAAATGCCAAGACTTCAAACCTTTCATTTTCTGATTTTTGAATATCTGCAGAGATTTTTAAATTTTTTTTTTCTACAACGTGTATATTTCAAAAAGGAGTACTTCATTTTCTTTTTTGTTAATTTTTTTCATTAAGACGTTTTCAAACAACACAAATTAAGTAATTTGTTAATGCTCAAGCAATTGCAAAATAGTTATTGGTGTCTCTAGCATCAATACAAAAATGCAGAAAAACAGTACTAGTAACTATTTATGTAAATTAAGTCTGTGAGCTTTTGTATAATCAAACAATTGAAATGGATACATCTCACACGCACTAACAAGCACACCGAAAAGACCAAGCATGGCAACCACTTCAATTTGGTCTTTCTTTTTAACACAAAATTCCTGCATTTAGAAGCAAGGAACAAGTAAGAACCACATTCAAAATATAATGGCTATGAAAAAAATTGATTTCTTATACTAAAGCAGTGGGGAAAAGGAGGAAGAGTTAAATCACTTATAAAGAAACATTACCTCTCCAACATTGCTTAATGCATAACAAAATGTTGCTGCAATAACTAGTATATCACCCAAAAGAGGATTTCTCCCACCTACAAAGAAAAATTCTTATAATATTTTTTTTATTAATCTGAAGTTGATCTTCCGAACTATTTCTATCGCTTGACAAAGACAAATTGAACGGTACTTGCTTGAAATGGGAAAGCAATCATTATCTCATGCCATCTTTCCACTATATGTAAGAATACTAAAGAAACTTAGAACTACAATAATCTATGCTAATGAATTGTATTTCTTGAATTAATGTTTAAACTCTGACATAAGATGAAACTATTGTGTATTAAGACTCTAATATACATGCAGGGCAAAAGCAACTCTACCTCCACCGGATACCCTTGCATCCGAAAGAAGCACCAACACAAGACCCACCACACAGATAACTGCGCCCAAGAGTTGCCATAGGGAATAATGTGTCCGTAAAACGAACCAGGTGAGGATTATGACCCATGGTATAGTCCAACAATCCAGTAGCGTCACACTTGTAATAGATGAGTACTGATATGCCTTTACAACTACATCACAACATTCATGTCATTCAAAACTTTCATGTGAGAAAAGGAGTATAAACGCAAGAGAAATGGACTACCATTCACTCTGAATACTAAAGAATTTATGTTAGCAATAATGAAAGAAGTATAAGAGTTAAGTCAAATCAAATGCAACCACAAAGGAAAATAAGACGAGTGTGGATTTGTAATATGCCTCTTTGTATTCAATCGAAGTTCTTGTCATGTGAAATAAAGCCACAAACTTTCACGGTCACATCAAACCCTTTAATTTGAATTTTAGCTGTCCACGTTTCCAAATGAGAGATTAACCATCTCTGACTTCTATAGTTTTATCTGAACTTTGAGATATTTTTATTGGGAAGCTAATTCTTTCTCATACTACATAAATTTTCTTTTTCACTTTTTTTAGAGACAATAGAAGGGCCATGACCACAGTGATGTATTAAAATGTAGACACCACGGCATGAAATTTGACTTTAAATGGTGCAAAGAAATGAAGTAATTACATAGATAGTTTGCCTGTACATCGACGACGGCCAAGATGACATACCAATACCACGGAACCTGCATATGTCAAACATATTACAGATATGTTTTTACTTTAACATCTGAAGTCCTAGTAATACCAATGGTAGCAATGTAAAGCTTAAATTCTCTCCAATTCATACAAAATCAGCAAAATCCTATTCCAACTTCAGTAAGATAGTAAGAATTACCAGTAGTTTCTGCTGCCGGTGGACAAAGATGGCACCATAAACCACAGCCAAAGAGAGGTACGTGAAAGAGGATTGAGTGAGTGGAGTATCGACACCTTCAAATGGAGAATACCCATGAACCCACAAAATCATGAAAATATATATATGTGTGTGTGTGTGTGTGTGTGTGTGTGTGAGAAAAATGTATATCAGCCTGCAGGCTGAGAGAACTCTCTCAGCCTGCGCTGACGTGGCTCAATTTTGCACCCCACTAACTTGCGGCCCGCTTATAGAAAGAAGTTAAATTACCAAATACCCCTTATGAAAAGCTACTTTTTCGGTAAAAAACAGTGAATGCTACTTTATTAAATCACGAAACTAATTTGAATGCTTCTTTAATTTTTTTTATCTGATTTGATATTTAATGATTTTTAATATAGTCGCAGTACTTATGAGAACTGCTACCACGGTAGCAGTCTTTTCTAAGGACTGCTACCAAGGTCGCAGTCTTTTTCTGAGGACTGCTATCAAGGTCGCAGTGTTTTTATGAGAACTGCTACCACGGTCGCAGTCTTTTCTAAGGACTGCTACCAAGGTCGCAGTCTTTTTCTGAGGACTGCTACCAAGGTCGCAGTGTTTTTATGAGAACTGCTACCACGGTCGCAGTCTTTTTTCTGAGGACTGCTACCAAGGTCGCAGTCTTTTTCTGAGGACTGCTACCAAGGTCGCAGTCTTTTTCTGAGGACTGCTACCATGGTCGCAGTCTTTTTCTGAGGACTGCTACCAAGATCGGTAAAAAGTTGTGAGGGAGGGTATTTTCAGAAATTACAATGTTGAGGTGACTGACATTAAATTGGGCGAGATTTTACAGGATTTTGTCCGCCAAAATTATTACAGATGTGGGGCGGTGATGTTGCCACGCCCGCAGGCTGAGAAAACTCTCTCAGCCTGCCGGCTGAGGTACAGTAAGCCCTATATGTGTGTGTGTGTGTGTGTGTGTGTGTGTGTGTGTGTGTGTGTGTGAAAGCTACAATAAGAGGAAGTTGAGGAGGCTTACCAAGATTTGCTATGTAAGAGGAAGTGAAACTGGCAACTGCAAGGCAGAGAGATAATAGCTGCCCCAAAACTAACACAAGAACCAGCCTGCATATCTCATTCCTGCCCATTCCCATAATAATTTTTTTAAGACAAAAAGAAAGAGTTGAAAACTAATTACTATAGATTTAGTCTTGAGAGAAAAAGAAGAGAAAGGGGGAGAATTTCAAGAGTTTCTATGAGAGAAGTTTCTTCTCTTCTCTTTTTTGTTTTTTTTCTCTATCTCTAAGGCATATAGAAAAGAACAGGTAGCTTTTCTTGCAAAAAAGTTGTCTTTTTCTTTTAAAGGAAAAATAAAAAGATGGCCTTTTTTTTTTAAAGTCAATGGAAACTTTTATTAGGGTTGATGCCTTGATTGATTCTAACATAACATAGTGCCAGCCTAATTAATAACAGCAGGCAAGCAAAAAAAAAAGAAAAAGAAAAAAAAAAAAAAAAACCTGATTACAACAGACTCATTGCGATCAAGCTCAACCTCAAGAGCAGCACTTGTGAAGTTTCTGATGTCTTCGTCTCCGACGAGGAGCTCAAGATTCTGGCTCTGCTTGATGCCGACGGTGGTCTCAGCATCTGAGTCCTCGATCTCTGCAGCCATTTGGAAGAGGTGGCAGAGAATTTATGCTCCTCAGCACGGCCAGCTTGTCGCCGGCGGGCGGCGGAGTTGGCGGGGAGGGTCGAGATGGGCGGAGAAGAGTATTCGGATGTAAGCAATTTGGGAATTTTAGCGGAAGGTTGGACTGTGGAGGAGCTATCAAATTAGAGGTGGCCAATGGGTCGAGTTAAAAAATATATAAAAATTAGTTTAGGGTAAAAATTTCTTATGTGTTTATCTAAAAAGGAAAAAACAAGGGAAAAAAAACTAAAAACAGGAGTCATTTACATTTGTCTTTTGAAGTTCACCCGCCGATCAGGCCTTTGGAATTGCTTCTCAGAGATCACCGGTTTGATAAAGTAAACATTTGTGATGGGTGTATAGGCTTGAAGGTAACCTCCACCTTGTTCTTTAAAAAAAAAAAACGTCATTTACTTTGATAGGGTCCGGTTCATGTGTGTAAGCCACACACACATACAATAATAAGCCAACAAATTAGGTGGTGCCACATGGCATGTTGCCAACGGCTAACAGGAAAACTGACTCTGTTTCTCGATCAGAAAAAAAATCGCATCAAAACAAGTTTGTTTCTCAGTCCGGGAAAAAAATCGTATCAAAACCGGTTCATTGTATACACACAGGTGTATATCTCTCTCACTCTCGCATCGGATCACTTTATATGTTTACTTATTGTAGTGGTTAGTTTTTGACCCCCTCGAGATCACAACACGTGTTCATCCAGCCTTTGGACGATCGCGTGACACTTGTCCATATCCAGAACATCTGAAGAAGAGTCCTAACCTCATCCAAACTCCGAGCAGATCAAGCAGCCAAAGGATAGAGATAGAGTCAGTTACAAGTACCCCTATCTCCAAGCCAAATCTTCATTTGAACCTGACGGTTACAGCACTGGAGTGGATCAATCATATCTACAGCTGGACGAGGACTGCTGGATAAAGACGAACGCTACCAATTTAAATCAGAAGGTTCAGCTCCAACCGTCTCCAAGATAAGCAGTTAAGATATGATAGGTGTTTAGATAGATGAGAACTATGTAACCTCATCCAAACACACCCACTTGTATAAATAGTAAACCCCTCCAACGAGAAAGAGGATGATCAATCAAGCCCAGAAACCCTAGCGCGTGAAATCAGGCTACCACCATTGTAGTTTTCTCTGAATTATAGTGGTACTCTCTCTTGCACCGTGATTTTTCCCTTTCGATTTTTCACATAAATTTGTGCGTTAGCTCTGGTTTGATATCTAAATCATCTATTAATCCTCATAATTTGGGGGCGTGGATAACTCCTCTAGGAATTACCCATTGTATTTGGTACTTTCATTGAGATCATTTTTGAGTTCATACTCAAAGATCTCTCCCACTTTCAAAACTAACCCCTCCTTAAAATGGCCTCGCACTGCGGACATGACTCCACCAAGGAAGAATGTTTCTCAGGCTCCATCTGCTGCTCCAGCAATTATCCCTGCCTCGTCGAAAGGAAAGGGGAAAGCAGTTGAAGTCGCTGAGCCCGTGAGTCATCATCGCAACCTATCCAGTGTTCACATCGCTGATGCTGAAGATTCCCAATCTTCTTCCACCCCACTCCAGAGGGCGCTTACAACTGTGCTCGAATCCCGACACACCAACGAGCAACTTCTCCAGACGCTTTCTAGCCAGTAGAAGCAGCTGAAAGAGCAGAAAATGAAGATGGGACGGCTCTACGAGGCGACTGCCCTCGAAAAAGACGCATCGACTTGTATCCAGACCAGACTCCTCAAGCAAGTCGATATACTGTGAAAATCGTAATCTCCCCGAGCTGCAGAAGAAAGAGCTCAGGCTCTCCCATCGTCGCAGCGTGACAGGGAGGTCGCGGCTCGAAGCGCAACAGGTCGAAGACTCGCAATGATGACGAGCGCTCTGAGAACTCAGAGCATCCCCTAGCCCGAAGTTCTCTCGCATTGAGAACATTGCGGATCTGGTTCAAAAGCTGCTCGACCAAATCGAGCCAACAAACTCTGAAGGGAATGGAACATAGCGGGTTGAGGCCCTCCGGTCACCACTGTCGAAGGAAATCACCACGCTCCGATTCTCGAGGAAATTTGTGATGCTCTCTTTCTACTGCTACTCGGGAACCTCCGACCCCCTCCTTCATCTCCATCAGTTCCGAAACAAAATGGCAGTGCATGCTCATAATGACTTTCCCTCTGTAGGGCGTTCCCTTCATCCCTAAGGGTGCCGCCTACCATTGGTTCTACTCACTCCTGAAGAACTCGCTTCAGAGTTTGATGTAACTGATGCTTTCTATAATCAGTTCGCTTCTCGGAGAGAGTTTCAGAGGAACAACAACCATCTCCTCACGGTCAGAATGAAAACAGGGGAAAGCTTGAAGAGCTATGTCAACTATTTTCAGAGCCAGATGGCTCTAGTGTACAACTGCAATGAAGATGTAGCCGCCACTGCATTCATCAGTGGGTTGCAAGTCATCCTCTCATTCTACAAGAATTTAGTGAAGAATGATGTCACCGAGATGAGGGACTTTCTCGTCCCTGCACAAAAGTACATGCAAATCGAAACTTGGAGTGCGATCACTCACTCCCCTAAATAAGGATCCAAGGGCAAGAAGTCGAAGCAGCAGTTTTCTCCGAGGAAAAATCTAAACTACACCTCCGTCGTTGTCTATAAACCACCCCAACACACGCGCGAGTCAAACAAGAATGGTGTTGTAGAATGTTAGGATACATATATTGCATAATTATTACTGGATTCCTACATTTATTATGTAATAATTCCTACAACTCACTTGTCTTAATGTCTAAATTCATGCAGGATATGGTAAAAAGAAGATAAGCACAAATCCTATCTAACTAAATCAGATTCTTGAGAGGATTTAAATCATCAACTAAAGATAAAACAAATCAACAAAGATCTACTCAAATTCAGAGGTTTTAGAAGGCATCTTATGTGAAGACTGGATCTACCAGATAAGATAATACCGATCTAAATTCAAAGGAAAAACAAATTTTTGAAGACCAAATTGGTTTCGCTGAAGATAAATGGATATCCCATCAATTCTAGAAGACAAATTGAAAATTCAAGAGAATAAATTGACAGAGAGAAGATCAACGGATGAGATGAAGCAATCATATTTGGAGATAAGGAGAAAATTCAAGTAAATTCGGAGTTCTAAATCAATTTAGACTCGGATTTAGGCTTGATACATTTTACTATTTTAATCATAACTTTCACTATCGAAACTCAAATCTGATAATTATTTAGAAAAGAAGACTTAAAGGGTTACAATTCTTATGTTGATCACTATTTTCAATTCTATCATTTGATAAGTCATATTCAGCAATCAACATGCCAACAAGTTGCAGACTAATTCAAAATTGAATTTTCACATAAAATTATTGATAAATCAAATCTGGAGATAAGGTGAGGATTCAAATTCAGAAATAGCTTGCTCCCCAAGTCAAAAGAAATAATATTATCTTAATATCCAGAGTTCAAATTTAAATTCTGAAGATATATCTCTTGATGGGTGCACAACTTCTATCAGGAGTCTATCCACTACTTCTACTATAAATAGAGAGATAGAGCATAGAAAAAAGAAGCATCACATCTCCTCAGCACAACTCTGGAGGGGAGTTTTAGGGTTAGAATTTTTCTTTTTCATTGTAGTCTTCAATTTGAGAGAAAGAATTGTAAAGAGAAGACGGAGTGCTTGTAATTGATGGTGACAGCTTTAATAAAAGTTCTTTTGTTCTTTTCAATTTAGCTCTTTTTATTTTACTTGCTTCAAAAGCTTTATTTACTTTTACTTGCTTCCTTTATACTTTCTTTTTAATCATGCCTTCTTTATAAGTTGGATTAGGGAGAGTTTCATGACAGATAAGAGAGGAACAATTATTTTTAGAGTGACACTAAATATAATCTTCCTTAAAGATAGTTAAATTGAGAGTGACAACCAATGGAACTATCCCACTTTTCTTCATCGTTACTCAACTTAATTGATCGCTTGCTTTTCTTTAATTACTCCATGGTATGTTATTTCTTTTCTTGTTTATTTTCTTTCTTTTTAACTTAGTAATCAAAACAATAAAATCATCTTCTTCTTTCCCTTGGAATTCCCTTTAACTTAACTTTAACTATTTTTATTTTCTTTTCTTTTAAAACAAAGAAGATCTTTAACTGGTGTAGTAATTTTGGAAAAAGATTTACACAACGCTCCACAACTGCTGCAATTTTAACCGACCCACTCTCTCTCCGCCACCGCCTTTCCACCCTCTCTCCGCCATCGCCTTTCCACCCTCTGGGATAGATCTCAGTGAGTTTCTCTCTCTAAATTCAAAGCCTACAGAGCTCCTCGACTGCTGCAATTTCAACTGATCTATATGTTTTATTTGTTTGTTGAAATTGAAATTTCATTTTTGCAAATAGTTTTGAGACAATTTTGCAAAATTTCGGATTTATTTAAAAATGACAGTGCATGAAATTTAGGGAATCTTTGTATGTCCTCATTATTGAGTATCTTTTAGTTTATTTTTTGAATATTTTAATTTATTTCGATTTTTTAGTTTATTTTTTTAGTTTATTTAAAAATGACAGTGTGTAAAAATGACAGTTTGTGGGTTAATCCTTGCAGAAATTGTGTATTCTTGATCTTGAAATTGGTTTGCCTGCAGGTCCAAAATGGGCCTCGTCCGCTAGAAAATCATCATTATCAATATCTACTCTGTCATCCTCGTCACTTTAAAAAGAGTTTGGAATTGAAGCTGCAGACGCTGAAAAGTTGTTTGTTCTAACTCTTAATGAAACTTGATTTCCAGAAACTTTAGCCTCATATTCAGTATCTTTATTTGCGTGCTCCTCTTCATCATCAAAGATATCGATGTTTTGTTCTCCTCTCTCTCGAATTGGCCTGTGCCTTCTTCTCTTTCTGAACAAGCTCAAATTATCTCTCTAATCCCAAGCCCTTGGCTCTAACACTATTTGTTCAATAGCAAGAGCTCTTGTTCTTCACTGGTCGCTGACGCTGCTGCTAACTTGCTGCTTTTTTCCTTTGGTTTTTCTCTTGTAATTATCCAAAGCTCCATATTCTCCTCTCCAATAGCAAGTGAGTAGCAATTGTTGTAGCTCATCATTCGGTCTTCACCACTTCATATAATCTCGGTCTACTCCCAGGAAAAGTAGCACTTATAATAGGGATAGAATCGACTGTCCACAGTGCAATTGCAAGAGATAATCCTCAAACATTTTGCAATTTGGTATTGTATAACTCATGTGCATTTGTCTTCTAACTCCTGCAACATACTTCTTCCTTCTCGATCTCGGAATTTTATTGCAATAACCTCCATATCTTAAAACTGTTGTCACAGTGATATAATTATTTCTGCAACAAAGAATAAAACAGTAAAATAAGCTCTTGCAATTGCATATACAATGCAGCTAATATAATCCATAATTAACTTAAACCAAACACAACTCAACAAGCATTCCTATTACATTATCCTGGTTTGTATTACATAAAATTGAATCAGAAGAATTGATTTGTGTTACATTGTCCTAGTCTGTGAGAATTAGAAGAACTGAGCAACCTAAAATGTGTCTACATAAAATTGAACCAGCATTTCAATTACATTTTTCGGTAAACTAAATCCTAATACCATTGTCCTGATCAACCTGGACTGTGGCTACATCAAATTGGGCTTACATTGTTCATGATAATGATAACCCAAAACAAATAATTCACCCAATACTGATAAGATTGAAACAAACATTCACCCAATACTGACCTTCCTCTAGGAGTCCTTGGCTCTTCTCTGGAGCTTTCACCAACTTCTATTGTTTGCAGACCTTCCATTGGTCGAGAGAGAAGATACTACGGCGGAGACGGCGCGGCGAGGGAGGACATTGCGGCGGAGACAGATGAGGGCGACGACGGATCAAGGGATTTCTTGGGTTTTTTTTTTTTTTTGTGAGAGAGAGCGATTATACGTGTGAGAAGAGAAAGTGACAAGAGAGAGAGAGAGAAGAAAGTAAGGCGAAGATGGTGTGGCGAAGAGGGACAATGCGGCGGAGACAGACGAGGACGGGGCGGATCTAGGCTTTTTTGTGGGTTTTTTGAGAGTGAGAGCGACTGTGAGAATTTGATAGAGAGACCGAGCTCAGAAAGAAATAAGAGTGTTTTGAATGGGAGTAAATGAGTAATTTTCTGTCAAAATTGTTAAATTCTTAACCGAAGCTGACAGTGGGGAATTTTTGGTCAAACTTAAAATTTTGGGGGGTAAATTTAGAAATATAAAAATTTGGGAGATAATTTTAAAAAGAGGGAAGAATTTTTTTTTTGTTTGGTTCCCAAAAGAAGTTTGAAAGCAATGCGAAAGAAATTAGTGATACCATGATAGATTCACATGATGGGAAAAAATGGAACCCCTCAATAATTTTAAGTTTAGTAAAGATAAATTGCAGGAGGAAAAAAAAAAAAGGAAAGACATGGTCCTGTGTGCAGTTACATTCGTCCCAAAATAATTTTCGTAATAACAAAGAGAAGAGAGTTCATCAATACATGAACATGTTGAATTGCAGGGATGCACATATGTGCATACATTTCTACTAGTAGGATATCTTGTTTATATATGCTGCAGACTAACCTCTAATATTTTCATGATCTTTTATAGAGATTTATTCCTGTGTCTGTCTTTCTACACAACTCACTTTTTCTTCAAACATAGCATAAGACTTATTATAGTATTGTTGCAAAATCAGGTTATGTTTGTTTTCTTTTTACAAATAAACTACTTGATATCTTTTTGTCATGCCCTGCTTCTCAAAATACGTGAAAACGGAGTCGCGATGAGAGTCGAAAACGTATATATGCGAGGAGAATACCCCACATATACATGCTAAGCCTAAAGTAGCCCAAACAAGATATAAAAAATCTACTAAATAAGATCAATATCATTGCAATACTACACATAAATATCCACACATGATATCAATAAATACGAAAATGGTATAACAGTGAGTCTGATAAATAAATGGAATCAAGGAGACTATAAAAATATGAATAAAAGGAAGATAAGAATACCAACATTGGTGGAGAGAAACTCGAGCTCTTCGTGACACGCCCAGTCTCATCGAACACCTGATTAATAAAATAAAACATCAAATATCTGGATGTGCAAATACAGGGTCATTAGAAAATGACCCAATGAGTGTGTATGAATAAAGGGGAAAGTGCGCGTGCATATAACATGTGAGCAGATAATGAAAATATACATTGAAATAAGACTGAAATAACAAGCATAACATAAATAGACAGTAATAAAGGCAGTCAGTTATAGAATCAGATGTATAATCAGGTCATGAGTACAATCAGATGTCTATCATATCATGCATATATCATGTTCAGTCTACAATGTCAATGTAAGAATTCAGTTTTGTTATTAATTATGTCAGTGAACACAAATTGCCAATAGACGCATCCCATACTACACCTACCACATGTGCCAATCGAGGTCCTATTTTATCGAAATCGATTGGTTGAAGATATTTTCCATTCTTTAGTGGGTCCCATACATACCAAGGACCACGGCCCAGATGCCTGGTGCTTAACCAGACCCTACCGCCAGGTAGTAAGTAACAATAACAGTACTCACAGTATCACTGTGGAATAATACTCGCAGTAACACTGTAGAACAATAAACAGATAATATGGAAGTCTTCCCCTGGAGCCCTGCAGTGGAACTATAAGTCGACTACGCAACCTGTATCCTAGGTCTACCCAAAATACAGACGTTGTCTCCTCCATCAATTTTCCCAATCTCAGTGTAAATTGTCCATTTACATTATTATTTAAATCAAACAATATCCATGTTACTTAGATTACTGAGACGATATAGTGACAGTAACGGTACAGTATAACAGTCAACAGTAATCGTATACACGATGAATAATAACAATAACAGTGAACAGTAATAGTAACTGTGTCTACGATGAACAATAGGACTGTACAGGGTATTACAGTCAAGCAATACTTTCACAGTAAATTTCAGTAACATGAATTAATGCTAGTAACAGTCATGCACCATCTAGTTAATGTACAATCTCATATAGAACTGATCAAGACCTCATCCACTTGCACTGAATATAATAGTAACCGATCTATTGACTTATAGTCTCAACATAATCATCGCGAACATCGCATATCAATATATATCAAGGTAATCCGGTACAGTAAACTACAAGTTCAATAAATTAATAACAAGTTCTCTCATTGTTACCAATCTGTTCTAATTCTCTAAATCACCAATAACCGAGATCAAATAATAACTGCTATCAACTCTGAAGTACAAGATCACCGATATCAACGAAATCAATCTCATTATAATTCTATCTTTAAAACTGAAAAGAGCAGTCTACTGATTATCCTCGAGATCAACTTAGTCGACAGATACCAAAATCACAAACAACGAGTAAAACATCCTCAGTCATTATGGAATCCAGAATATTCTTACATTTGATAATCAACTTCGATAAGATCATCAATACTCAAGCAATTAATCAGTGAATCAGAAAACACTTATAACTATTAATCCAACTAAAACAATCATATCTAAATACTGATCAAGATCCAATAATAAGAATGTAAATCTCATATCAACTCAGATTCTAAGTAAGTCCATATATCTATCCATGCATCAAGGAATCTAATCTCTTAATAAAGTAACATCACATCTAATGTGTCCTCAAATACCGGAATGAATTCTTGACTAAATTATCACCGAATAAAAGAATATCAAGTCTAATAATTATCCAGATAAAATATAAATCTTTAACTACAAGCACGAACCAATCCAACTCAAGATCCATTAAGTATACGGTCAAACATTCATCTCAACTAGATCCAAACTGAAATGGTCAATGACTAGACATGAAGTGATATAGAACAACTAACATATTGGTAAATCAGTACTGAGTCCATATACAGTTTAACTTCATGATTACCTCTAATAAATTATCTGATAAAATACTGCATATAAAGCATGTCGTCTATCCTCAAATATGAACTAGGCCCGCTAACTAGTGGATCAAAACGAGTAACAGTCCAAGAAATAATACTACTAGGTCCAAGCTAACAACAGCGAATTTTCATCACATGAAATGACGCTGATAATCACTCAGATCAACTATATAAATAAGGTGAATACTCTCTGATGTCTTATCAAGGAATACATGTAATCATAATGGTAAAATAAAGTAGATGGTCACATGAAATAAAGTAAGCAACATATATATACTACTAACGGTAAATAAGAAATAATACAAGAGCAAATATTTACATTAAATGACGCAATTTTTGGAACCAAATCGCCGTCTGATTTTCACTGTACGAACCGATACGAATCTTCGGATCATTCTGTGCATCGGTCTTAGAATCGTCAGTGTATCGAGTCCATAACGGGCACAAATTCGAATTGGGTCCGGGTCTCCTGTAACTGGTTTGGATCGCATAAACGAGTCCGCATCGCTGTAGCACGCAACCAAAATATACTCACCCAATCATACACTAATACATATGCTACACGCACGCACACACTAACATATACATACACACTCATCTATTAGCATACACACTCATATAATCATAATTAAAATACACAAACACACACCATAATTAGAATACAACAACACACACATTAACCATGCACATATATTTACATATATTTAAATGTAAATACATTCCCGCACACTCCCATGCACACACTCTCTCTCTCTCTCTCTCAGACATACACCCGCATTAACACACAACACAACATTCACATAGCACACACATGCATTAAAATATATATGCATGCATATCTAACACTTACACACACAATCAAATACATTTTATACACACTCATACTATACATAAATCACACACACATACATTAACAGTACACTCATGCATGCAAAATTATAAAGAGAGAGGAGGGAAGCTCACGGAAAGGGGGAGAAATGGTTGCCGATGGCCAACGAACGACGGGGACGGAAGCCTCGGAAGATGTTGACGGTTCGAGGATCTCGCCAGAGTGGATGCGACTGTGCTCGCGCTCGCCGGTGGAGGATGCCGGTGGCTCATAGCGGCTCCGATTGTTGGGTTGTCGTGGAGTGGTGGAGTATGCCATGGAGATGGTGGTCACGACCAACGTAAGGGGATGATGGCTCGGAGGTTGGAGGGGCGTGCTGGGCAATGGGAGAGATCTCCGACGGCTGCTCGGGTGTGTAGGATGTGCTGGGCTGCGGAGGTTGTGCAGCAGTGGAGCTTGGCCTGCGGCTGTGCGTGGAAGGGGCTCGGCCTGGCTGCAGCTGGGAGGGGCTCGACCAGGTTCATGGGGGAGGAAAGCATAGGTGTTGGCGGCCTGCAGTTGTGGTGGTTTGGTTGAGGGCAGGCCGTGGATATGGTGGTTGTGGAGAGAAGGAGGGGGGAGGTAGATGGTGACGACTGCCAAGGGAAGAAGGGAAATGAAGATGATAATTAGGTTAGGGATTAGATTTAGGGTATAATTATGAAGATAGGATTAAGATCATAAGGTTAGAATTGGAATCTAGTTAGTTAGGACTAGGATTTTAATGGGTTAACGGGCTAATGGGTTATGAGTTGTGGGTTTAGCATATGGTAGTCGGTAAAGGGTAAATGGGTTTGGGTATTGCATGGGCTCTGCTTTGGACTTGATATAAGGGAAAGATAATAAAAGAAAAAGAAAATGGGAAGGAGAGATTATTAAGAGAAGGGGAAAATGGTTTTGGGCTACAAATTAAAAACAATAGTTTGAAAATAAAAGAGAAGGAATGTGCTAAAGAATAATGGGTTTTGGGGATTAGGAAAGAATGAATAATAAGAACCATGATGATGATGATAACTATAATAATACACATGCAAAAATATCAATAATGATGATAATCATAATAATAACAACTACATCTTAATAACAATCTCAAATAAATAATTAACATTAATAATAGATATTAATAACAATTCATAGTATAACTCATAAAATAAGAAATAATAATCAATAAAAATTTACGTATACACTTTTAAAAATACTATTATTTATTATTAATATGGTATTATAGAATAGGGATATTACACTTTTTCTATAAATATCTAACATACAATAGCGGAAAATACATATCTTAGTGTAATTCGTATGAGAAAAAAGTCTGAAAACCGTAAAAATGTGTTCCAAGCTATCCAAAATTTAAAAAATATATCATAAATTGGAGAATATATATGTGAAGATTTCTTTGTATGTGTGTTGATTGTCAACACTGTTTTAAATCTCAGCCGATATACCGGTATATCGGCCGAGATATCGGTATTTTATCCAAAACGATACAATAAGTACAAAATTTTACCGAATATCATTTTGGACCGATATGGACCGATATATCACCAAGTAGTCGATATGTCAGCCTATATTCTGTTGGAAAGAGAGAGGGTATTGCTGAGGAAGTTGAAGAGGATTGCCGAGAGGTCGTCGAGGTGATCGCCAAAGAAGTCGACGACGAAAGGCGAAGGAAACAGCAGCAGAAGAAAGCAGAAGCAGCAGAACAGGCTCAGCGGTCGACCGGACCGGTCGACCGCATGTGCACAACATGCACAGGGTCAGAGAGTGGTCAACCGTCCGGTCGACCGCATAGCTTGACTGTAATTGCCCAAGTCTCTGTTGGGCACCCGGTCGACCGAGCGGTCGACCGGTGGATGGGATCAGTCGACCGCCCGGTCGACCGAAATGCCTGACTGTAATTGCCCAACTCTCTGTTGGGCACTCGGTCGACCGGTGGAGGGAGTCGGTCGACCGCCCGGTCGACCGACAAGCGGGTACGGGTAATTTTCTGCTGATTCGAAAATCTGTGTATTTAAGGGCTGTTGTTGGTTCCTAGGGTTTGTGATCTGATTGCTGGAGTTTGCTGTAACTCTCTTGCATTTAAAGAGGCTGCTAGCAATTGTAATCTTCTTCAAAAGCAATTAAATCTCTCTTCTGATTGCCCCGAGGACGTAGGCGTTGAGGCCGAACCTCGTTAGATTGTTTGTTTGCGTGTGTGCTTTCTTCTGGCTATTATTTTGTGCTGTTTGGGATTGTTCTTCGTGCGAGGGAGATTCAGGGAGGGATCCTCTATCGGGTTGTTGTCGCTGCGTTGGGCGCACAACAAGTGGTATCAGAGCATCCAGGTTTCGCTTGGGATTTCTGAAGATTCGGAGGGCTCGAGATCTGATTCGGTGGAGATCGTGTGTCGATCTCAGATCAGAGGTATTGGTGTTTGTGGAGATCGTGTGTCGATCTCAGGAGAACGCAAGGAGGGCTCGTGGAATCTGTGGTGGAGTAGATCTGGAAAGAAACTCGATCTAGGGTTTCAAGGGAAAGGTAAAAATTCAATTTTTATCTGAATAGAGATCTATTTCCAGTTGATTGTTCTCCGCATAGATAGAGGATCAATAAATCTCAATGGCAGAAGAAATTTCTTCGGCTAAGAAAATGAATTCTCACCCGAGGATTGAAGTTGTCAAGTTCAACGATACAAATAACTTCGGGATGTGGAGATGTGAGGTTATGGATGCGCTGAATGCATCGAACCTCGAAGATAGTCTCCTATTGGAGAAGAAGAAGAGCACGACCACTGATGAATAGTGGGCAAAGATGAACAGGTCGGCATGTGGATTGATACGTTCATGTTTGTCGCAAGACATAAAATACCTTGCGCAACATGAGACGTCAGCGAAGAAACTGTGGGAAACCCTTGCGAAGAAATACCTGATTAAGAGTGTTGAGTCCAGGTTGTAGCTTAAGAGTAGGCTGTACAGTTTTCAAATGAAGAAGGGGAGCACAATGAATGAGCACATCAACCGATATATGAAGCTTCTTACAGACTTGGTAAACATGGATGTCATGATAGAAGAGGAAGATAAGGCGATCATCTTTCTGAACTCACTCCCGGCGGAGGAGTATGAGACATTCACTCTGACCTTCATCAATGGAAGGCAGACCTTGAATTATGATGAGGTATCGTCTGCACTGACTAGTTATGAGACGAGGAAGAAGGAGAGACATCCTTCTAGGTCAAGCTCATCGGCGGAGGCACTGGAAGTAAGAGGCAGAGGTTCATCACGGAAGGGCAAGGAGGTGAGAGGAAGATCAAAGTCCAGGTCGGGTTTCAGAAATCTGAAGAGGAATCAGTGTGCCTTGTGCAAGGAATTAGGACACTGGAAAGCAGAATGCCCGAAGGCCAAAGGTAAGAAGGTGGAGTCAAAGACCGAGGCGAATCTCGCACAGGCGGATGGATCGGATGATGACTCATCGGTGTTCTCTCTCTCGGTTACTACCCCTACTGTTTGTAACTCAGATAGTGCTGAGTGGATCTTGGATAGCGGAGCCACCTATCATGTGTGCCCGAACAGGGCTAGGTTTTCTAGCTTTGAGAAGCTGGATGGATGTTACACGGTCATGGGGGATGACCATCCGTGTAATATAGAAGGGATGGGTACAGTCCGCATCAAGATGGATGATGGGATAGTTCGAGAGTTGAAGGAGGTGAGGTATGTACCTCAGCTCAAAAGGAATCTTATCTTAGTTGGCACTTTGGAAGCATCGGGCATGGTGATATCTGTTCGAGATGGCGATCTCAGGATGATCAAGGGCTCGATGGTGGTGATGAAGGGCGTCCGCCAAGGCAATCTCTACTACTTGAAGGGTAGTACGATGACAGGTCAGGTGGAGACTTCGAATTCCTCAGATGATGGTGGCCCGGAGGTCTGGCAGGGAAAGGTCGGACAGGAAGAAGAAAAATCTTTGCGAGCTCCTGCAAAGATAGAATCGCTGGAAGATGCTGCTACCTGCAATTTAGAAGGTGGACACAACGTTCTGGACAAGAAGAAGGTGAGATTCAGCACCAGTACTCACCACAATGAAGGTCTTCTTGATTGTGTTCACATGAGCGTATGGGGACCTGCTAAGAAGGCATTGCTTGGAGGTCACAGGTACTTTGTCTCATTTATTGATGGTTCATCTAGGCAGGTTTGGATATATCCCATGAGACAAAGGGGTGAAGCCCTAGATGTGTTGGTGAAGTGGAGAGGAAGAATGGAGAGGCAGATAGGTAGGAAGATAAAGGAGCTTCAGATTGGTAATGTTGGAAAGGACATGTACCAGTTCCTACGATTTGGCCAGAACACAGGTATTGCTACTCACTTCACAACAGGTACAGATGGGTTGGCTAAAGATGTAGTCCGTTCCTTGCTGGGGGAGGTTCGGCGGTTGTTGTCTAATACAGGATTAGACAGGTTGTTTTAGGTTGAGGCGACTGAGTATGCTAGCCATCTCAGGAACAGATCGACTGCGATAGGAGGTAAAGCTCCATTAGATATTTGGTCTGGGGAAGCTGCTCAAGATCATTGTTTGCTGCGGGAGTTTGGAAGTCCGGCCTACTTCAGTGCCAAGAATGGCAAGGTGAATCCGCGAGCAAAGAGGTTTATCTATTTGGGCGTCAAGGGAAACAGCTACAGGTTGTGGGACCCTGAAGATAAGAAGATCGTGATGAGAAGGAATGTCACTTTTGGAGAGACTTCAGGGTTGAAGTCCATCGTCTCTCAGCAGGTGGAGAGGACGAAGACCAAGGAAGGATCGCAGCGGGTGGAGGTTGATGCTACTCCATCATCTCCAGTTGGTTCGGCATCAGTAAAGACTTCATCGGATGTGACACCGGGTGGAGATCATGATACCAAGGTTGATGCTGAACAGGTTGAAGACATTGTTGAGGATGTCGAGTTGTTTGCAGCTATTGGAACAAAGGTGAAACCACGCTTGTGGGGAAAGAAGCATGAATCTCAAGCTTGTGATCGTGACAAGCTGAAGTTGAAGGCCATTGTCCTCCATGATGGTCGGGAAGAGGTTCATATGACTCAGTCAGACAGGTTCACTGCTGCAAATAGAGGTATCGGTGCTTGAGCTTGATGAAGCTCATCTTAATGAACTACGGTTGGCTTGATCCTTTTGGGCAAAGGTACGTAGGCAGCCGTAAAAGCGCAGCCATTTGTTGATGCAACCCATATGAAGCTATTTGGGTTCTCGAGAAGCTGTTTGGATCTTCACGTAGAGGTGAAGAGGTGTGACCGATGGAGCTTCACGTAGAGGTGGAGAGGCTTCACGTAGAGGTGAAGTGTTGTGGCCAGTTGGACTTCACGTAGAGGTGAGGTGTTGTGATCTCAATGAACATGTGATCTTCCGGTGAGAAGATGTTGAGCTTACATAAGGAGTGGTGTGCATCCAGTTGAAGCCGATGGTGTTTGGTGTGCTCTACGCAGACTTGGTTGGACCGTCAGTGGAAGACATGTAGACTAGATAGAGCTGGTCAGTTGAAGAGTCAGTGTTGGCTCGTGAGGAAGTCTTCGTGAGGTTGTGAAGTTGCATAGTAGGAGCCATTTGGTGATCGGCAGGTATGAAAATTCTCCTAAGGTGAAGTGTACGGAAGGCATGTGTGGTGCATTCCAGTGGATAGCTGAGGTAAAGATTCCAAGCCGAGATCGTGTGTCGATTTCGCCGAGATCGTGTGTCGATTTCGTCCGGTGCGCGCAAGCCGAGATCGTGTGTCGATTTCACCGAGATCGTGTGTCGATTTCGCCAGGTGATAGACTGGGGTACGTTGGAGATCAGCTCAGATTTGAAAAATCTTTGCCGAGGTGGAGAATTATTGGAAAGAGAGAGGGTATTGCTGAGGAAGTTGAAGAGGATTGCTGAGAGGTCGTCGAGGTGATCGCCAAGGAAGTCGACGACGAAAGGCAAAGGAAACAACAACAGAAGAAAGCAGAAGCAGCAGAACAGGTTCAGCGGTCGACCGGACCGGTCGGCCGCACGTGCACAACGTGCACAGGGTCAGAGAGCGGTCGACCGCCCGGTCGACCGCATAGCCTGACTGTAATTGCCCAAGTCTCTGTTGGGCACCCGGTCGACCGAGCGGTCGACCGGTGGATGGGATCGGTCGACCGCCCGGTCGACCGAAATGCCTGACTGTAATTTCCCAA
This sequence comes from Agave tequilana, assembly GCA_038442645.1. Lineage (NCBI taxonomy): Eukaryota > Viridiplantae > Streptophyta > Magnoliopsida > Asparagales > Asparagaceae > Agave > Agave tequilana. The sequence goes on from JAVJIF010030678.1 coordinate 201,299, forward strand.
CTCTCTGTTGGGTACTCGGTCGACCGAGCGGTCGACCGGTGGAGGGAGTCGGTCGACCGCTCGGTCGACCGACAAGCGGGTACGGGTAATTTTCTGCTGATTCGGAAATCTGTGTATTTAAGGGCTGTTGTTGGTTCCTAGGGTTTGTGATCTGATTGCTGGGGTTTGCTGTAGCTCTCTTGCATTCAAAGAGGCTGCTAGCAATTGTAATCTTCTTCAAAAGCAATTAAATCTCTCTTCTGATTGCCCCGAGGACGTAGGCGTTGAGGCCGAACCTCGTTAGATTGTTTATTTGCGTGTGTGCTTCCTTCTGGCTATTGTTTTGTGCTGTTTGGGATTGTTCTTCGTGCGAGGGAGATTCAGGGAGGGATCCTCTATCGGGTTGTTGTCGTTGCGTTGGGCGCACAACATATTCGAGATGAAAATATCGGATATATCGCCACGTGACGCATTTGAGGAGCTTTTATAAACACATTTGATAAGTTTCTAGAAAAGGTAAGTATCCCCTATGAATGTATAACTCTAAACTTTCTTTAAGTAATTTAATATGATTTATGTAGGCAATCACATGTATATTCTTCATCCGGTATGACCTCCAATATGACGTCCGATATTTAGTATCATATCGCGATATATCACCCAGTATACGATAACCGGTATATAATTTTGCCGACTGATATATCACTGATATCCGATATTTAAAACATTGATGTAAATGAAGCGTGTTTTTCACCATATATCCACCCCATGCTCGTATGGCTTTGCGATCATTGTGTGAGTGGCTGTTCCATAGAGGTTGAAGTTCTAGAAATTTCATGAACTTCATAATGATGCAATTTCTTTTACAAAATGAATAATAAAATTCGGACAATGTCGAAGATTGATATACATATTTGCCAAACACACACACACACATGTTGTAATTTTGTTTAATATTTGAAAATAACTGAAATTCATTTTTGAATGAGATTGATAAATTGGTTGAACTTCAGAGAGTAGCACAAGGATGTGCAACAATCATGGTTATCTGGATCATACAGTTATACCATATTGACAAAGAACTAAGTTTCATAATTTTAATTTTCTTTGTTATTTTGTACTGTTATCATTTATCAAGTGCTGACCTCTGGATTTGGATTTTACAAAGAAATTGATAAATATTTGGATTTGCCAAGTAATTGGGATTCTTAAGGTTCTTGATGATACTAAAATGATATTAGGGTTCTTGATGACAGTAAAATGCTAAACTATTCGAATTGAACCCGATATGAAATCAGATACTGGGCTGGGATTTGAATTTGTCTTGGATTTTCAAAGGTTATTATCATTTTCTAAAGGTTTTTAAGCAATATGCCCTTCAAGATTTTGACATATCATGCCACCTTATGCATTACATTTTTATATATTCTTATATTGTATTTTTCTTCAAATATACTGTTTTCTTACTCAACGGTTAATAGCGTCTGAATGCCTCACGAATTTGGGATAATGACAAATATTGACATTTAATGGACTGTAATGAAACTGAATTCATAAATCAGCTAACAAAAGACAACTAAGCTCACAAGATAATAATCTAAGATTGTGATGAGAGAGAATTCACAAAGAATTGTTATGACACAAAAAAACTAACAAAGAATTGACTTTTGGATTTTGACTTTTCTGAGTAACTGGGGATTAGGGTTCCTTTGGAACTTCAGTTTAGAAGCCGATTATTAGTGAAAGCCGGCTATTAACGGGTCGGGTTGGTTATGCTAGGGGCACTGTAAAATTAAACGTAAGCTGGTCTCTCGCGTATTTACACTGCGAATTGTTCAAGTTTGTACGCTTGTTTGTACAATGTGTACACTTGTTTGTACAATGTAGACTTGTTTTTCTTTTTCCTTTTGATAGATAAACAATTTCTCGGCGAGTGAAAAAGCAAAATCTCGTAATTGCATCAGAAGAGTGATGTAAAAATACGTAGCCACAACCCCAAATGCACTTCATGGCCGTGGTGGTTTCTTTTGGGATGTCATTGCTTTTCTTGTTGCCCACTACAGTCTCTATGTATATAATTGTACTTTTATTTTTCTTTGCTTTTTTACATTGTTTCATTAAAATCTTATTAATGGGACACCGAGGGAGTCTTTCCACCATTTTAACTTAAGAAATGAAAAGCCCACAAGGGAATCCCTTCGTATCAACAGTGTGGAATCACCTTCCAACCAAACACTTCAGGCATGCAACTCAAAGCATGCAACTCAAATCATTTCTTATTTCTTGAATCCTTGTATCTCATACTCATATCTCTGATATTGACTTATGGATTGAAGTGTACATTTTAGGCACTGCTTCCTCCCACAAAATCATTTGATCACAATTAACACATCCGTGTTGAAATTGATACAACAAAGTTATTGGGAAAAAAAGCTTCTATCATGATCATATATATATATATCTAATGTACTCAAGACATGTATTCAGATAGCTATGCTGCGTTTTCTTCTCCTCAGGAAGCTCCTTCTCCGGCTGAAACTCTCCGAGGATGACATTGCTCGCGGAAGCTTTCAGACAGTGACATTGTGCTTGTAGTTTAAATGTTGATATTCACATTTGCTTGTAGATTTCAATAGAGTCTGCTTTATATTGCATCATTCAGCAAAGTCTGTACTTTATGTTGCTTGATGCATCATCCATTTCAGCCAGTTAAAGCTTCTCCCTACATTGAATTATCGCCAGTCAGCAGTTCAGCTTCCTCAGCCCACGGGGTCTCGGCAGTGCTAGTAGTGGCAGAAGTAGTATCACTTGTAAATACAAACAAAAGGTTGAGTCAGACTAGAATTAAGTTTCAGATCTTAGCTTGTAGGCTTTAATTGGTGTTAGATTCAACAAATTTACAACTAAAGTGGAGCATGGTTCCTTTTTTGTGTCAAACTGTTATCTAATTATTTTGTTAACAACCATGAAGTTTTGCAAATTGCAAGGCAACTTACTTCAATGAGTAAATTATCAGTCCAATTGCAACCACACCTAATGCAAGATAGTAAAACCAATTTACCTGCAACAAACTTTTGTAGAATATATTAGCAGCATGAAATTCATGGGAATGTAGGTTTTGTCTCATATAAAACTGTAGATTAAACCTGTTTTTGATGGGGAAAAAAAAGATGCGAATAAGCACTGCCCACATGTCAGATAGAAGGGTGAATAGAGTGGCTCTGCTCATCTGCAAAGAGATATCCATTAGTAGTCACAAATCTAATAGTCTAAAATCCAGTGATTTTGTTTTGAATTTAAAACACGCCATCTGTGTCAAGGGAAGGGGAAATAAACTTATACAGAACTAATGCTACTCCCTTAAGACGCTGAAGATAACTCATTTCTGCTGTTTGGACGCAATAATGTTTTCTTCTTCGACCTAAAGAAACTGTCAACAACTTGAGTTCAACGGCAAGATGAAAAGAGAGGATATCTCCCATTTCATTGTTTCTACAGTATTTCTTCAATTAAATTACATTCTACAAAAGGGGCTCCTGTGATTTTACATGAGTGAAATATCTTTTGAATGATACTTTAGAATAAGATAATTAACCTGCTTATGCTCCGACCAAAATTTATCGAGTGGATCTGTTGGAAAGAGAGAGGATATTGTCGAGGAAGTCGACAAGGATTGTCGAGGGATCGTCGAGGAAGTCGTCGACGAAAGACGAAGGAAGAAGCAGCAGCAAAACAGGTTAACAGCAGCAGCAGCAGGTGTTCGGTCGACCGGCCCGGTCGACCACCCGCAGTAGCAGGAGCTCGGTCGACCGGCCCGGTCGACCGACGTGCACAACATGCACAAGGAGGGAGCTCGGTCGACCGCTCGGTCGACCGACTGAAAGTACCCAACTCTCGGTTGGGAACGGTCGACCGGCCTGGTCGACCGGCGCATGAGATCGGTCGACCGGCCCGGTCGACCGCCCGCAGTAGCAGGAGCGCGGTCGACCGGCCCAATCGACCGACGTGCACAACATGCACAAGGAGGGAGCTCGGTTGACCGCCCGGTCGACCGACTGAAAGTACCCAACTCTCGGTTGGGAACGGTCGACCGGCCCGGTCGACCGGCGCATGAGATCGGTCGACCGACAGTCGGGTTGCGGGCTGTTTTGCTGATTTAGAAATCTGTTGTATTTAAAGCAGGATTTCTAGGGTTTTGCTATACCAAGAAAAGGAGTAGCTCTCTTGATACTTAGTGGAGCTGCATCCATTGTAATTGATTATTAAAATCAATAGAATCTCTCTTTCATTGCCCCGAGGACGTAGGCATCAAGGCCGAACCTTGTTAATAGTTGCTTTCGTGTGTTTTTTCTCTGTGTTTGGTATTTGTGCTATTTTGGGAGATTGTTCTTTGCGCTTGGGAGATTCAGGGATTCCTCTTCTGGTTGTTGTCGGAGCACAACAGGATCAACTTTTATTCTTAGAAGATAATAACATTTACTGGAGAGGTGTAATACAAACCTTCAGAACAAAAATGGCCACAGTAGCAAACAGAAGTGATGCTGCAGCAATGGCAGTGAATAAAGCTACTGGGCAACACAAAGCAGCGCACACATTAATTTCTTCAAAACTAAGACATGATAATATGACACCCGAAATGCTCCCTTGCAATGCCCTAGACAGACTGGCATTTCATAACATACAAATGAAATATTGTTTAACCCTAAAAGACTTACATTTTTTAGACCAATGTATGAAACTTAATTGTTGTTGCTAGAAACCAATATTGTATGTTACTGACAAAAAAAAATTGAAGCTATTATCTACATATTAAGAAAATCCAACAAGTCAAAGCATCTAAGTTCTGGAAGCATGTACATCACTAGGGATGGGAACTTGTTTCTAGTTATGTTTTAGTTCGAAAACATGGGGCAATTCCTTCTAAAGAGGGAATCCTAGTATAAAAGGTAGAAGTTGACACAAGAAAGTAATCATCAGAAAAGTCTCTGCAGTGAAAGATTACTTACCATTGTTGGATGCCACTTGGAGATCATTCCTCTCAAATATATATCTAAAAGTGTTATGGAATTACAGCAGTAGATAAGAATAGGTATCATTAAGGTAGCCGTGACATGCACTTATATGTATGTGTATTGAATGGAAAAGACTACAAGAACACAGGTAATATTTTGAGGTGCCATTTAGACAGTATCCTTGCAAAACTAAGGAAGCATGTCCGCATTGGATTGGCATAAAGAAAGCTGGGTAGCCTCTATGTCAAGCCATAAAAAATAAATTGATTCCCCCCACCCCCCCAAAAAGAGCCTTCCCCAACAGACAAGAATACCAGGACTACGTACCCTCTCATTTCTGCTTTCTGAATGTCCTAAAGATGATGAATTTTTTTCCTCAGCCTCAGATAGACACATCTTAGAGCTTTTCTGTGAGAGAGAAATACATAGTTGAAGTTTTTCATCTACAAATATATCTCAGGGAAGGTTACTTCATTTATCATTCAAAATTTTCTTCATCAAGTTGTTTTTAAAAACAACAGAAGTTAAGTATGCGGTTAACTCCCGAGCAACTGCAAAATATCTATTGAAGTTCTAGCACTAATACAAAAATGCATATGCTAAATAAGTTTGTGAACCTTTGTCAAACAACTGAAAGAATACATCTCAAATACAATAACTAGTACACCAAAGATACTAAGCATCGCAACTACTTCAACACAATCTTTCTTCTTAATACAAAAATCCTGCATTTGTAGAGAATCGGGAATGAATAAGAGACTCAATATAATAGTTGTGAAGAAAGGTGGTTGATGTGAAACGTGTACGTGCGCGGAAATCAATTATAATAAAACTCAATTAACCATTCACCAACATGAAACAATCATTGGTAAGAATGTAGAAACTAACAATATTGATATATTAGATGATTAAACATGCACGTGTATTGGTCTATTGCAATTTAAATAATTAATTGACACTATTTATATGATGCGGGTAATGTTCTACGTGCAAATGGCCTAGTCTCCTATGCCACAACCAAGAGTCATCATTGAAGGCATTCAAACATGTGACATTGCATTGCATATTAGACATATCAATCATGTATACATTATTTTCACGAAATTCAGAAAGTATACATGCATTAGTTTGTCTATCAAATACATTACAAATTAAGTCATCAAAAATCACATTAAAACTTTCATTACAAAGTTGACTAACACTCAAGAGATTATGCTTGAGGCCATCAACTAAAGCAACATTCTCAATCATAGGAGATGAACCAAATTTAATGTTACCTATACCAACAATCTTTCCTTTGGAGTCATCTCCGAAGGTGACGGTACCACCTTCATGATATCTTGATAGGATTGCAAAGTTATTGATATCCCATGTCATGTGCCTTGAGCAACCACTATCAAGATATCATCGCTCCCTACGTCATTGAGCTTTAGAGTGTATCTACATCATGTAACATAATTGTTGACTTTGGTACTTGTTTTCCATTGATTTTGCAAAGGGGAAAACTTACAATAAAAAGAGTTTGAGGAGCTAAATTACAAGTATTCTTAAAAAGATTACAAATAGATCTCCTCAGAGATTCTGGAGAAGTGTGCCGATAGGAGTCTGGTCAGCGCGCGACCACTTTGTCCCTTTGACGATGCGAGCGATGAGATTCCCTTCTCGCCTGGTTCGGGGAATCAGAGAATAGAAGGTTGGTAGAACCCTCTTGCTACTTCTCAAAGCCGCCTTCAATTAGGAATTCCTTCTCGCCTGGTTCCGGAGATTCCTTGAGAAGAAGGTATTAGGATATCAGCACCCTGAATAGAGAAGCAATTTTCTAAAAGTCTCTGAATTCAAGAGCGCACGGTGCGTCATGAAAAAGCCTCTGCTTGTGGAGTCCTCTTGTTCGTGTCGTCTGAGGAAGCTCTTCAAAGAAGTCCTCCCTCCTTGTGCCCCTGGTGGGCTATTTATAGGGAGGGCAAGGGTATAATCGTCCCTTGAAATATGAAAACAGATTGAATCAAATCTGTTTAAATCTGGAAAGTAGCCTTGCTGCGAGGCTAGGATCAGCTTCTGCGAAGCTAGAAATGGCAGGTCGGTTGATCCTTTTGATCTGTTTTGATCCTTTCCATATCGTTGGAGGATTTCCCTGATCTTCTTACTCGTTTTTAGAAAAGTCAAGAGATTGTGGCAATCAACTGCCGAATTTGATCTCCGATTTGATCTTAATTAGATTTGATCTGATTAGATCTGATCTCATCCGGAGATTTGATTGGTCAAAGGTTGACCGTAGCAGACCAATAGTGGCGCTGCCCGCCTTGAACTCACAGCGGAGCTGGAGGCAGTTTCTGGCGAAGTCAGAGGAAGGCTTCTTCGCGGAGCTAGATGTCATCTGTTGCGAAGCTACCATATACCCTTTCGCGTAGTTACATGTAGCTTCAAGCGGAGCTGACTTCCTTTGGTGAACCTATGAGTTAGCTTCCTGGCGAGGCTTTGAATGGCTTTAAGGCGAAGTCGGGTGATCCTAACCTCTCAAGTGAGGCTATCCCTTTGAGCTCATGCGATGCTAAGTGCCAGCATCTTTAGACCTGCTGAGGTCTGTTTAGAAACAATCCGGGTTCACTGTCTGCTTGCTGGATCAGTGGAGTCCAAGTTGCTTCCCTGTCCCTCGGAGATGGGTGAAAACTGGTCGTCAGCTTGTCTGTCACTTGTCTTTTGTAAATGTCAACAAGTTTAGACACTGTTCGGACCAATAAGAATCCTGTCTTTTTTAAGTGTCAACAGTACTCAAATTTTTCTTGGGTCCTTTAATGTTAGCATTACGAACCCAAACATGATTATTTGAGGTATTTATTCTATTAAAACAAAATTTAGTCAAGTGATCTTTTCGACCACAATAAGTGCATACATAAATTTTATCATACATGAATGGATGATGAGTGTGAGTGTGAATGCTTGGTTTGTGAACATGTTTAGCATGATGAGAGTGCAAGTGTTGAGACTTGTGAGCATGGGTGTGTATAGCACGAGTTTGTTTCTGTGGGATATGTTTCTTAAGAAACATAGCTTCCAATCTAGATTTGTCAAATTCACATTTCTTTAAAACTTCTCCTAAAGAGTTAATTTTATTCTTTAGCATAGAAATTTCATCTTTATCTATTTGTAAAAATTTAGCTTTAGAAGAAATCTTATAAGCGTCAAATCTTTTTGAGCAGAAATGAGAGTTGAAATAAATCATCCTTTTCTTTTGTGAGTATGAAAACTTTGTGGTTAAGAGTTTCATTTTCTTTTTTTATTTTTAAATATTTCTTTTTAAGAAAATCATAATTGTGAGATAATTCTTCAAAAGCTTCTCCTAATTCATCCATAGATAATTCACAATCGTCAATAGATGTTTCGAGGGTTACCTTATTTGTGTTATAATTTGCCATGAAACACATGTGGGCCGTGCCAACTTCTTCTTCGGATTCACTCTCCGAGTCTCATGTAGCCTTTAAGGCCTTCTTCTTGTATAGCTTCTTGGAGGTGGAAGGTTTGCTCTTAGTTTTCAGACACTCCGCAACGATGTGCTTCGGTCTCCGGCAATTGAAGCAAATGATCTTCTTTTCTTCCTTTCCTTACCATCTTCTTCTATTTTAAAATTTTGCTTTATTGTATATTCTCCAAGCATTCTTCACAAGAAAAGAGAGATCTTCATCATCCTCCTCTTCATCATCTTCGTCGGAGTAGGTGGAAGAGCTTTTGAAAGTGATTGCTTTCTTCTTTAGAGGAGCCATCTCTTCTCTACCCTTTCTTTCCATCGCATGGGTCTTAAGGTTCCCAATAAGACCAATAAGCTCCATTTCCTCCTTATCGTTGAGCTCCGTTGTAACTTTGACTTCCCAGATGGTGGGAGTGCACGAATGATCTTCCTCACCTTTTGATCGTTGTCAATGTCGTCACCTAAAGAAGCAAGACCGTTAGTTATTTTTGTAAATTTTGTAACCATATCATCAATGGACTCTTTTTCTTGCATGGTAAAGTTTTCATATTGGGAACGTAAGAGGTCAATTTTAGCCCTCTTTACTTGTGACGTTCCCTCATGAGTGACTAAAAGATGAGTCCAAAATTTCATATACGGATTTATAGTATATGACTCTAGCAATGTCATCATTATTAAGAGCTTGAAGTAAGGTATAGTGTGCCCTAGCATTAGCGTCAAACTCTTTCGTAGTAATATCGGACCAAGTGTCCTCATCGCAAAGGGGTGTGTTAAAGGTTTAGTCACCGCCTTTGCAACCCGGCTTTCTAAAGATTGCAAAAATACGGTCATCTTAACCTTCCATATAGGAAAGTTAAGGCCATCAAAGTTGGGTGGGGTCTTAATACCTTCAGCCATCTTTACTAAAGTGTATGAGGATGACATATGAAAAAGATGATTAGCAATTAAAGATCTCTCTAAGGTTGTTAAATCAAGAAACTAGAGACCAAAGCTCTGATACCAATTGAAAAATACCTAGAGGGGGGTGAATAGGTGTTATGCTAATCAAATGATCTTTTAAAAACTAGTTAAGATGTATGATGCAAGCGGTCACTCAAAACAAGAAATTGAAGCCGAATTTCCTATGAAGGGCTCTAGAACTTCTCCTCTTTGATTCCTCTAGATGATGAGTTAAGGTACTTAATTGCTTCCTTATTGATATGAGTATAGACCGAAAATGCAAGAAGATGAAATGAATGCAATATGAAAACAAGACAATAGTATCACAAGTATAGAAATGTAAAATAATAAAAAGCAAGAAGAAATCAATCACAAACACAAGAGAATTTGTTTCGAGGTTCGAGCCACTGCTCTACGTCCCCGCCTTCACAACTATGAAGGATTTTCACTAAATCTACAAAGGGAACTTCCACATAGGAATCTTACACCTAAGGGATTACAATTGGTCTACTCAAGACCGAGTACCCAACTCCAACAATACTATCCTCCACACAAGAGGAACCATAACTCAATGAAATACAAGTCACTTGGTAATCTAGGAAGACCACAAACACTCTCTTATAACTTCTTATAGAGTGGAGTATGATTTTAGGCTCAAGAAGTAAAGTGAGAGAAAAATTTCAGTAGTAAAGATTTAGAAGACTTGACAACCAACTGAAAAATTTTACAATAGAAAGAACTATGAAAATGGAAAGCAATGACTCACTTCTTCTCTTGAAAACACTTGAAACTTGAATATTTTTCTTGTGAAAAATCAAAGACTCATGACCTCTATTTATAGGCAAAGAATAAATAGCATTCATAAGTGATACTAGGTCATAAGGGGTGAGTTTAACCACTTGGAAATAAGAAGCCGCTGGAACTCATAAAAAACAAAACAGATCCAAAATAAAGCCGTTGGTGCCAGTCTGGACAACTGCCGGTCGACCGGCAAGCCACTTGGCAAATAGCCGTTGGCTCCGGTCGACCGCCTTGTCAACCGTAGGGCAATTTAAAGAGAATTTTGAACTGCCGGTCGACCGACACAAACCGAGAGCAAGTGTTATGCAGTCGGCCGACCGGTCGGTCGACCGCAGGGGTTGACGGTTGACCGACCCGGTCGACCGACAAACGTGCACATTGTGCACGCCCACGGCCAAAAGGCCCGGTCGACCGGCCGGTCACCGTGTTGGCCTGAAATAGTTACGGTCAACCGCCCGGTCGACCGTTATGGCCTGAAATAGAATTAAAAGAGATTTTTGAACTTGAAAATATTTTTAAAATATTTTTGATGGGTTTGAGGGTTATGTAACATAGTATAGGAGATAAAATACGTGTTCTAAACTTGATATAAAATTTGAAAATTTTATGAAACATGTATATTAACCAAACATGCAACAAAACCAATACTACCCAAAACTTGTATTTTTGAAAAGTGTCTTTTTGTGCATGTAACTTCTTGAGCACATCATATCCTTACTCTTTAACATGCTAAAGTCTTACAAGGGTCTAGGTGACTACAGGAGCTTCAATTCAGGCTTTTTCATTTGCATCGTTGAGTTACTTGAATTCTTGATCCCGTATTTGAGTCATCTTGAGTCAACGCCACCTTCCTTTAGGGGAAGAAACTTCTTGAATCCTTAGAACCCTGGAATAATCTTAAACACTTAAACTTGATTAGTATAAATAACTATATATGTTTTGTGATCATCAAAACTCTAAAACTGAGTGATTGTAACCTTGGGCCAACAGACACTCCCCCTCAAATGGAGCATAGAGATCTAACATGCCCAGCTTATTATATAGATTAAAAATCACCTGAGGTGAAGTTGTTTTGGTAAGATAATCAACTAACTGCTTTGAAGACGGTGTGAACTGGAATGTAATCACCTTCTTTGTCTAAACATTTTGACAAAATGACAGTCAATCTCAACGCATTTGGTCCTTTCATGGAATACAGGATTTTGAGCAATGTAGATAGTAGAATGATTATCACAATGTATAGGCATGGACTCAGACTGTCTGAAACTAAGCTCCATCAATAGATATTTTAACCACACCATCTCATATGTCATATGAGTCATGCTTCTATACTTAGCTTCTGCATTCGAGTGAGACACATTGTACTTTTTCTTCTCCAAGTCACCAGATTACCTTCAATAAAAGTGCGATGCCCAATAGTAAACTTTATGTCTCCTCGGTCACCAGCATAACCTGAATCCGAATATTCAGAAAATGTGTTCATGCCTAACTGTACCCAACCCTTTTTCAGGATAACTTTTGATGTAAGCTGTTGACACTTTAAAAAAGACAAGATTTTTATTGGCCTGAATAATGTCTAAACTTGTTGACATTTACAAAAGACAAGTGACAGATAAGCTGATGACCAAGTTTTCACCCATCTCCGAGGGACAAAACAGCAACTTGGACTCTATTGATCCAGTGAAGCAGACAGTGAGCCTAGATTGTCTTTGAACAGACCTATGCAGGTCTAAGATGCTAACACTTAGCATCACATGAGCCCAAAGGGATAGCCTCGCCTGAGAGGCTAAGATTGTCCAACTTCGCCTTCAAGCTATTCAAAACTCCATCAGGAAGCTAACTTACAGCTTCACCTGAAGTACTCAGTTAACTCCGCAGAAAGTTAGCTTTGCTCGAAGTCATATGCAACCGCGCAGAAAGATGTTCGGTAGCTTCGTCACAGATGTTATCTAGCTCCGCTGAAGAGCTTTCTTCTGACTTCGCTAGATGCTTCTCCCAGCTCCGCTGCGAGCTCGACGCGGCAGCTCCGCTGAGGGTCCGTTATGGTCAACCTTTGACCAATTAAATCTCCAGATGAAATCAAATCAATTCAAGATCAAGACCAAATCTAATCAAGATCAAATCTGAGATCAATTTGGCAGTTGATTGCCATAATCTCTTGACTCTCCTAAAACGAGTAAGAGGACCAGGAGAAATCTTCCAATTATATGGAAAGAATCAAAACAAATCAGGAGGATCAATGCAACCTGCTACTTCTAACTTCGCAGAAGCTGATTCTAGCCTCGCAGCAAGGCTACTTTCCAGATTTGAACAGATTTGATTCAATCTGTTTTCAGATTTTCAAGAGACAATTATACCCCTGCTCTCCCTATAAATAGCCCACCAGAGGCACAAGGAGAGGGATCTCCAGAAGAAGAGACGCACACGCAAGTACGTACAGACGACCGTGCGCACACACAGAGAGAGAGGCTAAACAGAGATCTATTCTCTTACTTCCAATAATTCAGACTTTAGAGAACTGCTTCTCTAATCAGGGTGCTGATACCCTAATACCTTCCTTCCTCCCAAGGAATCTCCAGAACCAGGCGAGAAGGAATTCCTAAGTGAAGGCGGTTTTGATAAGAAACAAGAGGGTTCTACCAACCTTCTGTTCTCCGATTTTCCGAACCAGGCGAGAAGGGAATCTCATCGCTCGCATCGTCAAAGGGACAAAGTGGTCGCGCGCTGACCAGATTCCTACCGGCACACTTCTCCAAAATCTCTGAGGAGATCTACTTGTAATCTTTTGTGTTACTTGTAATTTAGCTCCTCGACCCTTTTCTTTTTTGTAAGTTTTTCCCTTTGCAAATCAATGGAAAACAAGATGGCGACTCCGCTAGGGATTGATTTCTCCACTGCTGAGAAACAAGTGTCGCAATGCGATGAACAGAACTTCGGGTCTATCTCTAAATTCAAGGAAACTGATGTGGCCAGAGCCTCTCTGGTTAAATCTTCAAAGCAACTCTTTGCGGAGATAGATAAGGCTCTCTGCGAGCCTACTGCAGTCTTCTGGCGCAACAAGGAAGCAGGCCCGTAGTATAAGCCTATCACTTTCGAGAACCTGGTCATTCACTTCGACCAAGAAAAATTTGAAGAAGTCCTCTCTGGGGGTGGTCTAATGCTTCATGCACGAAAGTATAGAAAGGTCTCCATGGCCAAGGCCTCAGAAGCAGAATTTTGCCAACACCCCCCAGCCTCGCGTGTGGCTAGTCAGGTTCCCTGCGAACCTACGTCTCCCTTGTCAAAGCAGATGTGGAGGCCAAAGCAGAAGGCTCTGAACAAAGCCTCAGGCGTAGCTACGCCACAAGTGTGTCTCTCTTGCGAAGAAAAAAGCAAGATGCCTGCCTGCTCCAACAAGGTTGCTAGCCGCAAAGTCACAACGGCGACCGTATCTTCGCCCAATTCAAGAGCAGCAACTCCTCGCGCCAGCCTCGTTCTCATGAGCGAATCTACTGTACCTCAAGGTACGCATGATGTTCATAGCCGCGAAGTTGGAACCAAAGCACCACAGCGTGCTTCGTTCCCCAGTTCTTCAAGTACTAAGCTCGCTCTTCGCAACGGAGCTAAGGGATTGTCCCTAAGTGCTGATAGCGTTGCTTATGCAGCTTCAGCGCCCAAGGGCTTTTCCAAAGCTTTTAGTTGCGAAGTTAGAGCCAAAGCACTATCTAAGGCTAATCGCCTTCGCAGCAGCATAACGGATAAAGCACCACAGCGTGCTCCGCTTCCCAGTCTATCAGACGCTAAGCTCGCGCTTTGTGGCGGAGCTAAGGGATCGTCCCTAAGTGTTGACAGCGGTGCTTATGCAGCTTCAACATCCAAGGGTATTCCAAGGTTCTTAGCCGCGAAGCTAGAGCTGAAGCACTATTTAATACTAATTGCCTCTGCGGCGATAAAAGGAGCAGGACATCGTCCTATGCGCAATCCAACAGAGCCTCTGCGCTGGATCGTCTAGGCCCAACTGGGTCTGACTTGCGAGAATTCTTGACAAGTAAACGGAGGTCAGAATCTTTCCAAACTACTCCCCCTGTTGTCAACAAGTGGGATATCAGTTGGTGACAGTCCACTCAGTCCATTGCCGGCTAGGACCAATCCCCGCCGCTCCTCCAGGTCGACGGTCAGTTTTTGATCGACTGTCGGTGCAGGCCCCGGTGAAATATCGTAAAAGGAGCATATCGCAAGATCTGCCCTCTGCATCCATTAATATGACCGGAAGAGGACGAGAGCTGCGCAGGGGCAGACAAGCATCCCACGACACTCCCTACAGTTCCCCAGATCCGGATTATAGCCCCGGCTTGGGCGAAGTCTTGGTACATGAAGAAGGTATATTCCGCAACACCAGATCTAGTGTTGCAATACCCTACAGTTATGAACAGCCATCTTCTTCAGCTGCAGTAGCCTCACCAGAACCAATGAAGGGATCAGTCCAATGGTCCGATGAAGAGGACGAAAACAGTGGGTATGCCTCTTTGGCGACAGTCAGCTCAGTGCGAACAGACAAAGTATCAGTGAACATGGCTGATAACGGTAATGATGATCTTCGTCGACGTTTGGAAGCTCGGGAGCAAACTTCCAATTCCAAGACCCAGCAAGAAGCTTTGACAATATTCAACAGATGCTCGCTCAACTCCTCAATAACTAGAATAATAATGATACCGGAAGTAACCATGATGAGGAAGAACATCTTAGCAATGAACAGCCAAGGACGGAGAAGTCGAAAGAGGTTTCTTCTTTGGATGCTGAAGTCCTTAAAGGCATTCAAGCTTAAATCGCATCCCTAACTCAGAGGGATGAATTAAAGAAAGTAGGGGCAGTCCGTCCTTACCCGCTGGAGTGGGATTCAGTACCATACACACCAAAGTTCAAACCACCAACGTTACATGCGACGATGGTAAGAGCTCGCCAAACTAGCACATCTACTATTTTCGGTCTCAGACCGGTAACGTTGTAGACAACGATGCTATCATGGCAAGGCTGTTCATTGGCACCTTCAAGGGGGTAGTATTTGACTGGTTCTGAAGTCTCCCTCCGAGCTCCGTCAATTCCTGGATCGACCTGGAAACCCGATTCCTTTCTCGTTTCTATGAGGATGATATCGAGGTAACCATGGACAAGCTCCTCTCCACCGTACAGAAAAAGGGCGAATCTGTCCGTGACTACATTGAGCGGTTCAGAAACTTGTCTTTGATGTGCCCAGCAGGGATGCCATTACCCACGCTCTTACAGACGTGCAGGCACAACGTCTTAGACCAAGTAGAGGTTCGCATGGGGCTGTCAAAGCCCATACCTGAAAAGAACTGATCGAACAAGCTGAGATAGCCGAAAAGTCAGCTAAAAAGTTCGAACCATCCACCCCTAAAAGCAAATAGGGTATGAATAATAAAGGACGTGGCAACATGGCGCAGTCTTCTAAGCCAAAGGGAAAGAGACTATGTCCGTTGAATTATCAGAGGATGTGCAGTCAAAGGCCAAGAAGGGCGGCTTCAATAATCAGGAGTCTAAGTTTTCTCCGAAACAGTACTCTTTCAAAGACGATCAGGTGGCCACAATATTCCATTTACTCCACAAAGGAATAAATTGAAGCTGTCAGATGCTCGACGTCCCAATGAAATAGGACGCACGAATGATCCCAAATACTGTCTCTTCCATAGGATGATCCACCATCCTACTGACAAGTGCTTTGTCCTCAAGGACAGAATTCAAGCTTTGATCGACACCGGAGTCCTAACACTGAAGTCAGAGCAAAAGAAAGTCACTGCAAATATGGTGACTCTCGAGTTCGGCAAAACCCCAAAGGTCACAGTTCCTGACAGGACTTATCCAGTCCCTGCGCCACGGGTGGAAGTCAAACATCCTGCGGCTAAAACTCAAGATAATAAGGGTCTTGTTCCCTTAACACTAGAGACAGGGGAAATCATGTGGATACACCCAGACCTTTCCCAAGGCGAACAATGGGATTCAAAGAAGTCCAAGTCGAAGGGCAAATCTTGCAATGTCATCTCCATCCTGCCGGATGATGGCAATCTCTCTCAGCGACTCTGATAGGGGCAGAATCTCGCTATAATCCTATTGAGGAGTGCTTAGCTATTGTCTTTGCCGTTCAGAAGACACGACATTATTTGGTCGGCCAAACCATACATGTCATTTTCAGGGTGAATCCTTTGCGTCTTCCCATGACGAAGCTAGGATCATTGAATTCAAGATTAGCTAAATGGGCGCTTCTTTTGTCTCAATACGACATGCTCTTTATCCCTCAAAAGGTGGTTAAAGGCCAGGCCCTTGCAGAGTTCTTGGCTGCTCATCCAGTTCCGGAACACTCAAAACTTCACGAAGATATTCTGGATGAAGTTTTCGAGTCCAATGTAACTTCAGAGGATGAAGTTTGGCAGATGTTCTTCGATGGAGCATCACGAATAGGCCCTAAAGGCAGAACATTGCCAGCGTGGGGGTTGTGTTTATCTCTCCGCAGAATCATGTCCTTCTTAAAGCATTTTCTCTGACGGAATCATGCTCCAACAATGTAGCGGAATATAATGCTCTGCTCATTGGTCTTCAGCTCGCCCACGGAATGGGGTACGCTACCTCGAAGCTTATGGCGATTCAAAACTGATTATCAGTCAGGTTAAAGGCGAATATGAGGTCCGTCACGAAGACTTGGTGCCTTATTATCACACGGTCATCGAATTGGCTAATCTGTTTGATGGTTTTTACATCGGGCACGTATCTCGATCTCAGAATACTAAGGCGGATGCTCTTGCTACATTAGCAACAACACTAGCCCTACCAGTCGACACCGAGTATCACCTCACAGTGGCGACTCGACACCTTGTCTGCTCTAAACATATGTTAAGAACCAGAGAGGTCTATAATATCTCGATGGATCTTGAGCCGAGAGATTAGCGATTTCCTCTCATTGAGTATGCTTTACATGGTCTGCTGCCAGACAATCCTAAAGAAGCGGCATCAATCAGATGAAGGTCTCTCCGTTTCTACTACGATCCAACTCTTAAGACACTTTACCGTCGTTCATATGATGGTGTCCTCCTCCATTGCCTTTCTAATTCAGAGGCGCAGAAAGTGCTTAAAGAAGCACACGATGGCATTTGTGGAGCTCATCAGCTAGGTCCAAAACTTAAAAGACAGATTGCATAGACTAGGATATTATTGGCCAACCAAGATAGCCGATGCCATCCAATATGCACGAAGGTGTAAAGCATGCCAAATTCATGCGGACTTCATACACCAGCCTTCGGAGTTGCTCCACCCGACTGTTGCTTCATGGCCATTTGAAGCATGGGGAATCGATGTCATAGGGCCAATCAGCCCCTCTTCGACAAAAGGACACCGGTTTATTCTGGCAATAACCGATTACTCTTCAAAATGGGCAGAAGCCATACCACTGGTTGAAGTTAAAACTTCTAACGTGGTTAATTTTATCAAACACCACGTCATCCATCGATTTGGTGTCCCTAGGCGGATCATCCATGATAACGGTCCCCAATTCATAAGCCAGGCATTCTATCGATTCTGCGATAAATACCGAATTCAGAATGTGGCTTCAACTGCCTATAATCCCGCCGCTAATGGCTTGGCGGAAGCATTCAACAAAACAATCATCAAGTTACTCAAGAAGTTCGTCTCCTCGAATAAGCGAGATTGGGACGAAAAGCTTGGTGAGTGTCTTTGGGCCTACCGAACCACGGTTCGGACCCCGACAGGCAATATGCCTTTTTTCCTGGTGTACGGGTGTGAAGCAATCATACCATTGAAAATCCAGATGCCGTCATTACGAGTTGCTCTGACCACTAAGATAACATCAGAGGACAATGATCGGTTGCGTCTTCAAGAGCTCAAAGCCCTAGATGAGAAGCGACTACAAGCTGAGCAACACATCGAGTTGTATCAAGCTCGAATCTCAAAAGCCTTCAATAAGAAGGTCAAATAAAGAGTCTTCCATAAAGGAGATTTAGTTTTAGCCGTCAGACGATCGATGATCATGACGCACAAAACCAAAGGCAAATTTCAGCCTAAATGGGAAGGACCGTTTGTAACAGAAACAGTCTATTCAAACGGAGCATATCGCCTTATAACTTCAGATGGCGATTTACTCGTGATGCCGATCAATGGCAAGTTCTTAAAGAAGTATTATCCTTGATTAAGGATCCTTCTCATGATCAAGTTAACACTACACCTCTGATCAAGACCTTCAAATCTAAGGTACACAGAAAGAGCTCTCTCTTCCTCCAAACGAGATCATGCAACCATAAACCAGTAGGAACCTGATCATACACTGGTTGTCTCAAAGGAGAATCAAGGTTACATATGCACTAACCATTTGATCCAATACCTTTAACGGTTAAGGATAGAGGAAAATGTTGGCCTTTAAGCCCAACATGAGTCCTCGACAACTCATCATGCTGAGGGGAATAGGATGGCTAGCCCGGCTCAAACGGTAGTTGGTAAAGGCATATCAAACCCGTTGACAGCTGAGGATTTGCTAAAAATCCTAAGAGGCCTGTTCCTATTTGATTCATCTCCAAAATCACTTACCAATTCTCATCCATAGAATGGTAAGACCACATATAAAGATCTTTGCATCCATTTCGCTGTTACGTTAACATTAAACCTATGGTAGTGATTTTCTCGTTTCTCCCCGTGAGAACGAGACCCCTTTCATGCTATGTTTAACAGTATACCTCTGGCATCCATTTCGCTGTTACGTTAACATTAAACCTATGACAGTGATTTCCTCATTTCTCTCTACGAGAACGAGACCCCTTTCATGCTATGTTTAACAGTATACCTCTGGCATCCATTTCGCTGTTACGTTAACATTAAACCTATGACAGTGATTTCCTCGTTTCTCTCTACGAGAACGAGACCCTTTTCATGCTATGTTTAACAGTATACCTCTGGCATCCATTTCGCTGTTACGTTAACATTAAACCTATGACAGTGATTTTCTCGTTTCTCTCTACGAGAACGAGACCCTTTTCATGCTATGTTTAACAGTATACCTCTGGCATCCATTTCGCTGTTACGTTAACATTAAACCTATGACAGTGATTTTCTCGTTTCTCCTCGTGAGAACGAGACCCTTTTTCATGCTATGTTTAACAGTATACCTCTGGCATCCATTTCGCTGTTACGTTAACATTAAACTTATGACAGTGATTTGCTCGTGAGAACGAGACCCCTTTTCATGTTATGTTTAACAGTATACCTCTGGCATCCATTTCGCTGTTACGTTAACATTAAACCTATGACAGTGATCTCCTCGTTTTTCGCAATGAAAACGAGACCTTTTTCCAAATAAGGACTATTTTGAGCTAGTGGTTTCTCAATCGGTTATGTCATTGCGACCTCTGAACCGGCAGATAGCCAAGTCTCACCTTTCAGTCCGTTAAGGACTACCTTGAGCTTGGTGGCTTCTCAATCAGTTATGTCATTGCGACCTCTGAACCGGCAGATAGCCAAGTCTCACCTTTCAGTCCGTTAAGGACTACCTTGAGCTTGGTGGCTTCTCAATCGGTTATGTTATTGCGACATCCGAGGCTTCGCTGTCATCAACGGCAATGAATTTCCCGAGGCCTGGAACGCGAACCCTTTTACCCTCGCTCTTCTCAGTGACCTTCCGCTTCAGCCGCTGAGAGATTAACTTCACACCAAAGGAGTTGATAGAATATCCAGTGGGTATAGAGTTCAAGGTTTTGTACCACTGGTAGAATCCCAGGGTCCTCAAAGGTTTGGAGTCCTTAGCGACATGCACAGTCGCGCCTCAGTACAGCCAGCAATGAAGAATCGCCAGGCACGAGCTCCATCGATGAGACTCCCCATGAAGGCCAGATTGCTGTTTGGATTGCCTACGTACAGTTGGTCATACCCAAACTGACGGGCAAACTGACTCGGAACATAGGGCTCCAGGTAACAGGTGTCCCCGCTTCTGTACAACAAATGTGAGGGCCGAATGCTAACCAGCCACTCGAAGATTCCCCGGCTCAATGATGTTCGCCCTTCCCCCACATCCTTGAATTCTTCACCATAGCCCGCATCCCGAATATAGGGGAAGCAGCGAAAAAGGCTATAGACGTCATGGCGGCACAGTAGCTTACGGACCGCAGCCACATAAGTCTTCAACCATGAACATCTCTCGAATCGACGGAGAAGCGCCATTCGAACACCCTCTGGGGGCTCCTCTCCAGCTTGGATGATGGAAGGACAGTGAAGGGCGAACCATGCCATTAGATAAGTATATGGTAGGCTTATTCTAGGGTTTGGTCCGTCGCAGGGCAAAATAGTCCCCTATCCCCGCTTCATCGTTGGTGGCCTACAGAAAGCCTCTGTCAATGCGCGAAGGCCTCTCTGAATACAGCACACCATGGCTGGAAGGAGTCCAAGAGAACGACCATGGACTAGACGAACGGCAGGCAACAAGACAGTCGGATGAATGACGTCGCTAGATGAAGACGGCACCACACATCTCTTCAACCAGACCGTCAAGAAACCAGGCAGAAGTGCCTTCTGGGATGTCGGCCGACGAGCCTGGTGGTGGAAACTCCGAAGAATATTGCCTTTCTCATAGGGGTCGTCATCCTCTTCCAGAATTAGATCCCCTTGAGAATGCTCTTGCATCCGGCGAAAGATGTCGTCATCAGCAACTCCACAATGAGCCGCTTCAGGAGTATTTTTCATGTCAGGGAACAAAAAATTTTCCCAACTCTTCAAACTGCATGAAGCTCCCTTACTGCTCCCATGCATGCTGGCACAAATGTACAGGTAACACAATAACTCCCGGTAGGTCTCAAACAAAGCGGGCTCCTGCTTCTCCAGAAGTGCCAATTCCGCTTCACACAGGAATATTCTTCATATGGGAAAGACCCCAAAGGCAAATCAGAGACTTCTCACATCTCATGCAGAGCCATACCCAGTTCGCCAACAGGGGTGAAGAAGGTCCCTTTAGCCGGGCAGTATAACTCAAGGATGGTGTAGAAGTTCGCTACGCTCATCTGAATGCCATAACAGGTCATCCTGACGGCCTCATAAAGCCCCAGCCTCTCCAGATCCTCCTCAAAATGAGTAAGGACATATAGAGTGAAATCCCTCCACCATACCTTCGGAGGGTGAATCCACCCTGGAGTTCTGAAATCAGTGGCTGGATAGTTGCCACGAACCTTAAAGAATTGATTCCCAAAGGTCTGAGCCACCACAGGATTTTCTCCCACTGGGATGTCTAGCAGTACATTCCCAGGGTGGAGACCCAATATGCAGCGAGGAGGACCCGTCCTTGTGTAACCGGTGAGGGAGATATCAACTTCCCTACGTGAACGGATTCAGTACTCCGACTCACTTGCCGCTACATCTTCTGAGCCTTCATCACGCATTGAAAGAAGGACAAGGGAAATGCCGCTTGCTAGATGGGAGATAGAACTTCTCGCCATCTAATTGGAAAATCCACTGCCCCTCTCTGGCTAGCAGCTGGCGATCATGGTCTGGCACCGCATCTCCAAACATGAAGCCGGGCTTCCGATAGATTCTTCGGTCAGAATCTTTAAGGGGAGCAGTAGTTAAGATGCTCCTCATGGTGCGCTGATCCCCACCATAAATAAGGGTGTCCCGAGCGGGAGAGCTTCGCTCGCTGAATAGTGAAGGCTGCCCTTGAAACTGCAGGCTGATGTTGCCATCTAGCCCCCTGGCTGTGCTAAATAGACTGTTCAGAGGATCAGGAGTATAGTGCACTGCAAAAGCAAAGAGAAACTATGATTAGTTCATCAGCCAAACAAGGGCTAAAACAAGAATGCAATTTTTGTTAAGGCATATCTTCGCTCTCCGAGCGAAGCTGGCCTAATGATAGCTTCGCCCCGAAGCTTAGCTTCGCAGCTGCAGCTTAAGTCCGCGCTCCACACGAAGTCAAGAAGCGGGAAAATATCCAAGTGTTAGCTTCGCTCTAGAAGCTTGACCTCGAACAACAGAATGCGACAAAGCCACAGGGGCTAACTTCGTCAGAAGGGTACTGCTGCCTAAAAATTATTTTAAGGGCACTAAGATCCTTTTCAGTTACACTCCAAATGCTAACTTTGCACCCTATCATTCAATAGGATGTGAACCGCCTAAGGGATAGCTTCGCCTGGAAGCTTGAAGAAGAGACCCTTCGGTTCTGAGATTCTCAATCAAGAAATCAAGGAAAATTTAGGGAATTGAATTCCTTAAGATCACCAGATCATAATTGATCGCTCTGGGTTCATCAGAAGATAGCCAAAAAATCGGCTTTAAAAGAAAATGAAAATCTCTAATCAAAAGGGAAAGATCCCTACCAGCGATCGGTCGTTCGATGATTGGAGGAGGAGAAGGACCCTCCGTCGTAAAGGTTGCGACCTCTTTTCCCGCTCGTCTCTTGGGAACCATTGAAGAACAGAGGAGGTTCTTGGATTCTCAAGTAAATAAGAAAGAAGAAGAAAAGAGTCAAGTGCTCTGAAAATTTCAAAGAGAAGTGATGACTTTCTCTCTCAGCCCGACCAGGCTTTTATAGGCTGATGATTGCCTAAAATGACGCCTCGAAAAGAGCACAGGCTGTCATTTCAAATTAATTTGAAACGGCGCCTAAAAAGCCTTCCCGAGAAGCGCTGATTCAGACCCACTAAGGGCTAACTCCGCTGTAAGTCAAGTGTTGACTTCGCGCGACGCATGAATAACTTCGCCGAAAAACATGCCTTAGCTCCGCTAAAAGCACAGCCCGAGCTTCATAGAGAATTCATGCTAGCTTCGCTGGAAGCTCGTTCCTGATTCAGATAGGATTCTGTCTTTAACTTCGCATGAAGTCTAGCTCCGCCAGACCAATTCAAGTGTTCTCAAATCAAAAAGAAGGCAAAACAAATCAGATGAGCAGAAACTGAACTTTTGTTGATTTAAAAGGGAAGGTACATTGATACACTACATCAAGGTTGTGTTTCGTACAACAGAATCATTTGCTCAAAGGCATACAAGTGGTCCTATCTACTTCCAAGCCTAACCAACTGGACACGAAAGGCCTTCCTCCTGCACAAGGCCGTAATCCTTCGCATAATTGCAGATTTTGCCATCAAGAAGCTGGATCTTCTTTGATGAAAATTGGCAAAGGATCCGAGACCTTACAGGTGACGTCCGCTTTCCCGAAGTGGATCATCTCGGATAAGCGACTGCCAACCTCTTCTGGGAACACACATCAGCTGCTCCAGTTTGTTCCTCCTGCTTAGGATTAAAGTTTCAACTAAAAGATCAAGAGGCAAATCTCTGATCTCTTTCATCAGACCGAAAGACTGGCGAACATAGCTCACTGCAATGCAAACTGAAACAAGTTAGCAGTAAGCAAAGGAAAAGTCACAAAAGTGAAATGCTAAGTCAAATTCTTTGGGGCGAAGCAATTTATATCCGATTCAGTTGCGTTTTAAAGATTGATTTCAGTTAAAAGCAGAGGATAGCCTCGCTTGCACAATGATGATGGGCTAGCTCAGCATAAGCCAAGTCCTAGCCTCGCCTATATGGCTAAGCCAGACTGATCCTGAGGGACGCAGTCTTAGCCCCACCTATATGGCAAGGCTGGCTCAACGTTGAAGAGACTAAGTCCTAATTCTTTCCTACGTGGCAAACTTAGCAGGCAAGCATGCAGTGATCTTTGATCAAGTAAAAATGATAGCTTCGCCAGGAAGCTGGAAAACAGGGCTGAAGCCCTTCTCTGCAGATCAGTCAGATACAAAATGAAGAACAAGGGAAATCAATCCCTGAGGCAGCTGTTAAAGCTAAATTAAGGGAGATAAACTCCCTAAAAGTTATCAGCTCATTGGTAAAGTCTCTGGATGACCGAGACTCACCGGTTCTTAGCCGGATAATGACTAGAGTGGGCACCCCACTAGTTCAGAGATCTGAGTATCTCTCTAATAATCAAGAGAAGATATGAGCAGACCGCTTCTCTTTAGAGGACCTTAAGTGTCCTATTTATAGGCCTCATGACCTGAGTGCGCCGCTGCGGCTTCAAGCATAGAAGTGCGAGCGAATTTAAGGCATTTACTGAGCCTTGAGAAAGGGAACGGTTTCCCTCGAAAATGCGCAAGGAGGCAATGATCTCCCTCGTTAATCCAAAAGAAGTTATTTCAACTTCAGAAAAGGACATAATCCTTCTCGTAACTGGCCAAAAGCAGTTGGCCTCAGTAAAGGAATGACGTTCCAAAGCGAACCTATTCCGAAAGGTTCGGACGCGGAGCTAGAGCTACCCAGACGCGGAGCAACGCAGACGCGAAGCTACTTAGAATCGCGAATCTACATGATTCTTCAGCGAATTTATCCCAAAGCCGAATTAAAAGCGAAGCTGAACTCAACCACCATGGCGACGTTCGTACTTCACATACCACCGATCAAAGCAATTCAAAGTATTTCGAAGTCTGAGCCATTCCATTACAGACCTTCAAAAACTTTGAAGGGGGTCTTGTTGACACTTTAAAAAAGACAAGATTCTTATTGGCCTGAACAATGTCTAAACTTGTTGACATTTAAAAAAGACAAGTGACAGACAAGCTGATGACTAAGTTTTCACCCATCTCCAAGGGACAAAGCAGCAACTTGGACTCTACTGATCCAGTGAAGCAGACAGTGAGCCCAGATTGTCTTTGAACAGACCTATGCAGGTCTAAGATGCTAACACTTAGCATCACATGAGCCCAAAGGGATAGCCTCGCCTGAGAGGCTAAGATTGTCCAACTTCGCCTTCAAGCCATTCAAAGCTCCATCAGGAAGCTAACTTACAGCTTCGCCTGAAGTACTCAGTTAACATCACAGAAAGTTAGCTTTGCTTGAACTCATAAGCAACCGCGCAGAAGAATGTTCGGTAGCTTCGCCACAAATGTTATCTAACTCCGCTGAAGAGCTTTCTTCTGACTTCGCCAGATGCTTCTCCCAGCTCAGCTGCGAGCTCGACGCGGTAGCTCCGCTGCGGGTCCGTTATGGTCAACCTTTGACCAATTAAATCTCCAGATGAGATCAAATCAATTCAAGATCAAGACCAAATCTAATCAAGATCAAATCTGAGATCAAATTTGGCAGTTGATTGCCATAATCTCTTGACTCTCCTAAAACGAGTAAGAGGATCAGGGGAAATCTTCCAATTATATGGAAAGAATCAAAACAGATCAGGAGGATCAACGCAACCTGCTACTTCTAACTTCGCAGAAGCTGATTCTAGCCTCGCAGCAAGGCTACTTTCTAGATTTGAATAGATTTGATTCAATCTATTTCTAGATTTTCAAGGGACAATTATACCCCAGCTCTCCCTATAAATAGCCCACCAGAGGCACAAGGAGAGGGATCTCCAGAAGAAGAGACGTACACGCAAGGACGTACAGATGACCGTGCGCACAGAGAGAGAGGCTAAACAGAGATCTATTCTCTTACTTCCAATAATTCAGAGACTTTAGAGAACTGCTTCTCTAATCAGGGTGCTGATACCCTAATATTTTCCTTCTTCCCAAGGAATCTCCGGAACAAGGCGAGAAGGAATTCCTAAGTGAAGGCGGTTTTGAGAAGAAACAAGAGGGTTCTACCAACCTTCTGTTCTCTGATTTCCCGAACCAGGCGAGAAGGGAATCTCATCGCTCGCATCGTCAAAGGGACAAAGTGGTCGCGCGCTGACCAGACTCCTACCGGCACACTTCTCCACAATCTCCGAGGAGATCTACTTGTAATCTTTTGTGTTACTTGTAATTTAGCTCCTCGACCCTTTTTCTTTTTTGTAAGTTTTCCTCTTTGCAAATCAATGGAAAATATAAGCCAGAACCCTTATCGCAGCTAACCAATAAGTCTCTCTGAGCTGATGCATGAATCTACTCGTACCCTTACAGTAAAAGTTATATCTGGCCTAGTAACCGTGAAATATATCAGCTTTCCAATCTGCAACACCCCGCTCCCGGAATACGTACTTAGTTGTGTATTCATATTTTCTGATCATATTTTTTAATTTACTTCATGTATTTGTTTCGTATTATGAATTATTTATATGATCGTTTTGCTGTGGATCTGATTCGTGAACTCGGAGTCAGCCCTAGTCTGAACCTGGGACCTCATCCTAGAGTGTTTCTCGATTTGAATTTTTTAGTATTCAGATTTGACCGATTTCAGTTTCAATAATATTTTCCAATATTTTAGATTTCTATGATTTTCTGAAATTTTTCTGAATTTAATTGAAAATCTTCAAAACCGGTGTCGACCAGTGCCGCGACTGATTCCCGGATTTTTATTTTACAAAGGAGTTGAAATTTAAGAAACGGCTTTTACAATATTTCTTAAAATCATATTTTATATCTAAATACTTTTTCTGAGAATTTTCTAAATTTATCAAAATCCACCGGGTTTGGTGTCGGCCAGTATCGCAGGTTGATTCTAGGACTTATATTTTGCAATCGGAATTGAATTTCTGGATTCCGCTTTCATATTACCTCTTAAGATCATATATTCTTCCTTAATGCATTTTCTAAGATTTTTCAGAATTTATCAAAATCCGGCCGACCCGATGTAGACCAGTATCGATGGTTGGGATTTTTATTTTGAAAATGGGATTGAATCTTTAAAAATCAATTTTTCAAACATCTTAAAATATTTTATTATTTTTGAGAATTTTTAGGAAACTTTTCGAGTTACTTTATTTTCTGACTTTTCTGGAGTTTTGGTTTTTTTTCCAGATACTAGAATTTTATCTTGATATTTTACTTTTCTCTTTTTCTATTTTCTCTCTCCTCGACAGACGCGAGGCTCACCAAACATGAAATCAATTTTTAATTCAGAGATTCTCTTCATTCTGCATTTATGTCCTTCAAAAATCAATTCTGAATGTAGTCACCATGCCTTTTTGTCCTTTTTGTCTTTTCCGTCAAACGCGACTTTCGCGTTTTTCTTAGAGACGCAGGCTTCATCACCCGCGTCTGGGCAATTGGCAGACACGAGTCTGATTTTGAATGAGACGCAAGTCTCATTTCTTTTAACTCAATGGCAAACTTGTAATAATCAACTCCCTTTATATATATACACAGCCACCTTTCTTTCTCTCTTTCATTTTTCCTTTCCTTCTTCATTTCCAGCCAACCAACAGCAGCCCAACTAGCCACCATGCCTCCTTGTCCGGCCACCCCTCCGCCCTCCATCTCCACCACCATCTCCATAACTTCTCCACCATTCTCTCCTCCATCTCCTCCTCCATTCCAACAACAACAACACCAACACCTTTTTCTTCTTTTTTCACCAAGAAACCCACTTCCACCATTATCTTCTCCACCATCTCCACCACCACCTACACCACCTTGGCCACCGATAACCGCGTCATCTTCTTCTCCTCGAAATACTCTTTCCAACGAGCTATAACTTCATTCTCTGAAACACCATTTCAAAAACTCCAAAAATCCTAAATGAACTAGACTTGCACCCCTCATTGGCTTGAGTTTGGGCTGCCCCTATGGCGGCCGGCCAGCCGGCCATGCTCCTCCCCTTTTCCTCTTTCTTTCTTTCTATCTTTTTCTTTTCTTTCTTTCCTTCCTTCTTTCCTTTCCTTCCTTTTTATTTTCTTTTCCTCTCTAATTTTTCCCCTCAAACCTGCGTCTCTCCCTTTCTTCCATTACTGCATCACTCTCACCCCCCTCATCCTTGCGTCTCTTTTTCTCTCCCTCTCTCTCTTTCCTTAGGCTCTCACTCTCTCATCTCCCTGTCTCTCTTTCTCTTATGTTAATTTCTAGACGCGGAACTCACCCCTGCGTCCCAGCAATTCTTTAACACGATCTTCGCGTTCTTGATATTTGTATAGCGCGATCCTCGCGTTCTTGTATTAACGTGACGCGGAGCTCAGGCTAGCGTCTGCGTTCTTCTAATGTTTTAGCTTAAACGCGGGTCTCAAACCCTGCGTTTGTGGAATTTACGCAACGCGACTCCCACGTCCGCGACCCCGCGTCTCACTCTCAACACTGCATCTCCCTGTACATTCTCTCTCCCCCTGTACTCTCTCTCCCTGTGCACTCTCTCTGTGTGAATTTCTCTCTCTAGTTCTCTCTTTCTTTCTCTCCTCTCTTTCTCTTTTCTCTCTCTTGATCTCTTTCTTTCTCCATCACTTTAAATTTGATCGCATATTCGCGTTGGTTACCTGAATTCTGAAAATTAGGAATTTCACAGTGTTTTTCAAAGTTTTAGGTGAGTATTCTCGCTTTCCTTTTAGACTTTCCTGCTTCATCTGGTCAACTTGTATTGTCTTATGTGTTTGTATCTGGAACTAACACCATTTATAGGTACCCTTACCTTTAGGCATAACCTCTGGGTACAACCTCTGAGGTTTTAAAGTCCTCTGGACTTTCTCTATGCTACGCCTGGTTGGCGGATCTAGCGTCAACACTTTATCGGTTGCTCCTTTCTAGCGTAGTTACCCCGTGAACATGGCTTCCCCTTGAGCAGTAGTATGGCGTTCATACGCTTGCTGCGACACGTATGCCTAACTACATTACGAGCGGTAACCTCGCCGAGCGTGATAGCATTTAGTGTTGTACATTAGCTTCGCTCCAATCCCGCTTAGCTCCGCTTGAATATTCGCTTGCTTACTGAATTACCTGTCTACCAGTTTATCAATCCTTCTATTAATGGTTGTGAAGAGTTTGAAATCTTACTTATACTGTTTTTCCTGAAACTGTATGATTTTTCGGTATTCGTACCAACCTTGTATATCGTACTATTTTCCTGTATCGCCTGGCATGCTTTCACTTGATGTGCTAACATATATTATGTTATCCCTTATCACCTGTCTGATATCACCTTATATCATGTTAACACCTGACACCCGACATGCTACTACTTGGCACTTGCTCCTTATTATAACATGACTTATCACCAGCCTCCTGTTATATTAATATTTGACCTGTGACTATCATATTTATGGGAATACTATATTTGTTATCCTATATTATATACAGTGACTTGAATCTTATACTTGTTATCATAAATTATATATACAGTGACCTGAATCTATAGTACTCATGTACTCCGAATGCCTGATCATGTATTGCGCATGCTATTCCCGTAAATTGATAATTACATAATAAATCATAAAAAGGGAATAACTTGCATTGGGTCGGGGGAAACTTGCGGCTATTAATATATATTCGTGTTTATAGTGGTACTAGGTATGTTGTGCAACTAAAACTTCTGGCCTGACCTGTGGGCCTCCAGGGGACCGAGGGGAGTGCTTGCT
The DNA here is from genome assembly GCA_038442645.1 of Agave tequilana. Classification (NCBI taxonomy): domain Eukaryota; kingdom Viridiplantae; phylum Streptophyta; class Magnoliopsida; order Asparagales; family Asparagaceae; genus Agave; species Agave tequilana. The sequence goes on from JAVJIF010030678.1 coordinate 230,769, forward strand.
CCCTCCTTCCTGGTACCATCATGATAAGGGCATCCTATAAGACCCTCATGTACACCTTGCGGCCAATTTCAAGCACCACCAACAAAACGTTTTGGACCGTTGTACTATACTCTCCTAAAGGATAGCCAGCATGATGTTGAGTTTTGCGACAATTCGAGCTTCTTCGTTCGGATCCATCAGGGTGATGGGGAATTGACTATACTCTCCTAAAGGTAAGCAAAGACATGACTCCAAACTGGATGTTAAACTAATTTTTTTTCTTTTGGATAATTCTTTTTTATTTTGAATAAAGATTCGAAATGCAAGAAAGTAAATAGAAGTGTCTAAGATGCAATCCTACTTAGCTTGTGCTTTCATACCAAATTGATGTGAAATGTGTATGTGTGCGGAAAATCAATAATAAAACTAAATTAATGCTTCACCAATATGAAAAGATCGTTGGTAGGAAAGATAGAAAACTAACAATATTGATATATAAGATGATTAAACATGCATATGTATTGGTCTATTGCAATTTAAAAAACTAATTGATGTTATTTATGCCATGCAGGTAACGTTCTACGTGCAATACGGAAGCGATAGATTAATCAGGAAGCAGAAACACACAACTCACGTTTTAATAGTGGACCACAATCAATGTAATAATATTTGAGAAATATAATATTAGACTGTAACTAAAGGAACGTGATTGAAAATTGTACCAACTGATCTCACTGTCATGTGCTTTTGCAGGTGATAGAACTCAATATCGTCGATAATCGTCGGTGCAACCTAGATGATGCTTGAAGATGCTTAGATAGCTCTGAACTTGACAGTACACACAAATGAAGGCAATGTTGGGCTCGCGCAAAACTGGACTGCACAAGCGCAAATCGCGCAGGCAGGCTCGCGCAAGCCTGGCAGAATCGTCCTCGACTTGGCGTGCTCGATCGTCGATGCGAGAGCACTGGAGAGCGGGCCTGGGTGTGGCCTGGGCGGGCACGACAGGCTGGCGTGAGTTTTACAAGGCACAACTTGGTCAATCGGCTGGAGTTCGCGAGGGCTATCGACTAGAAGTAGTCGGCGTCACTTGGCTGGCGGTACTGCGTCGGCAGTGCTCGGTCAGAGCACGAAGTCAAGTGTGCAAGGTGGTTGTCGCCGTGAGGGATAAAAAGGGTTTTGAGTGGAAATAAGAAAAATGATTTTTAGAGAGGTGATAGAGTTGATTTTCTAGGGTTTTCGCTGTAAAGAGAATAGGATAAATACTACTAGGGATTCACTCCCCTAACAAGGTTTTTTAGGATTTCACACACCTTGGTTTCACACTCCTAAACGGTTTTGAATTTTGGGGAATCCAAATCTCAGTCAAATTTGAGGAAAATGTAAAAGATTTCAATTGATTCAATGTTTCAAAAAGTTACATATGAGCCTCTTTTTATAGGCAACATAAAACTTGAGTTTCACATCATAACTAATGTGGTACTAAAATAAACACAAACTAAAAAAACAAAAAATTAAAATAAACCAAAAATACATTAAAAATAAAATACATAAAAATACTCAAACTACTCAATCCAAATAGAAGTGGCACATCTTCGTCTTTGCTGGTACCCACGCCATATCTTCGCCTTGATGTCCACATAAGTGGTTTATTATGGTAATGCAATAGGAAGTGAGACAAAATCAAACATGAATATAGAAACACTACCTCTCCAACATTGCTTAATGCATGACATAATGACCCGACAATAACCAGTGTGTCACCCAAAAGAGGATTCTTTCCACCTACAAGGCAAAATTATTAATTAATTACTTGGAGAGGATTTAAAAAATTTATTTCTAAATCTGAAGCTGACTTTCTGAACTCTTTGCATTGTTTTATATAGACAAATTTAGCAAAAGCTGTTCGAAACTAGATACCAGTCAGTCACCATCTTATGTCAACTTCCCACTATATGTAAAAAGATCCAGAACACCTTGAATTACAATATTCTATCATAATGTACTACATTTGTTCAGTAAACATTTCAATAGTAATGCAATATGAAACTGCTACCTTTTAAAGTTGGAACATCCTTCAAGGTTACAAGAAGCTGTACCTCCACCAGAGAACCCTGTGTCAGAAAGAACCAAGCACACAGATAGCTGCGCCGAAGAATTGCCACACAGAATAATGTGTCCACAGAATGAACCAGGTGAGGATTATTACTCATGGTATGGTCCAACAGTCCAGTAGCGTCGCACTTGTAATGGATGAGTACTGATATGCCTTTACAACTGCATCACAACATCCATGTCATTCAAACCTTTCATATCAGAAAATAAGTACCTACACCAAGGAAATAGAGTAGCATTTGCTATATATGAACACTAAAGAAGTAGGAAAAGTGCATCAAATTAAATGCGAACAATAGAAAATTAAGAGGAATTTAGATTAGTAGCATGCCTTTTCTTCAAGAGGGAAGACAATTAAACTGGTTATCCTTTGCATTTGAAGAGTATTGAAATAGTAGAGTATAATTACAGAACAAAAGATTGAGTCCAGAAATTAAAGTTACATAGTAACAATTAGAGGATTGCTCTAGCATACAAGTATAGCTTCAGGTTCAGGTAGCAGGGGAATGAAACACTTACTGAGATGTAAAGTAGAGCTGGCCGCGAGAGAGAGAGAGAATGATGTCAGCTACACAGATCAGTGGACCAGGAAGCATGTAGCTGAAGTGAGTGTATGGGAGCTTCCATGGACTGATTGAGTACGTTCATATCCGACCATGATGTCCACAGGATGGGCATAACAGAGTAGTCCCCATAATTGAAGTTTTCTATCTACTACCGCTATGCAGTCGATCTTTGAGCAAGGCTCCAGTGTGATCGAGTGAAGTACAATTGTAATACGTGATAATCAGTTGCAGGGTGCAAGCTACAAAAGAGGAAATTGGACAGACGTGATGTTTCCCTTCCAAACAAGGAAGAAGAGTCACATGGGGTTGCAGTCTTTTAATCCAGCAAATGTGGTGTTTGCAATTTTGCATGGGAGAGATCCTGAGATGGAATAGGACGCTACCCATAATATGAAGCAAAGGCTTCAAAACTCCTACAACTAAAATTACTTTGTTTCATTATTTGCATATTTGCGGTAACATTTGCAATGAAAGACAGAAGAGGTAACAGAGAGACTAAAAAGAGGCCGTGCATTTGTATGCCTTGTTTTCTTCAAACAATCTCCTATCAAGAATAAAGCCATAAGATTTTACTGTCACAGAAAACCCTTTAGTTTGAATTTCAGTTATTCATGTTGCAAGGGTTCCATAATTTCCAAGTGATAAATTAACCATCTCCTACTTCTAGAGGGTCTCTATTTTAAACTTGAGGTTTTTATTGGGCTTCCAACTCTCTTCTCATACTAAGTAGAATAGTATTGTAGCAAACCGAAATATATGATGCATTATGTACCATGAAATCATCTATTCGGAATTCTATGGTAGACCATATTATAAATTAAATTGTAATTGATGTAAGGAGCAAGCTAACGACAACTGTAGAGGGCTCTGAGAATTATTAAGAACTTAAACCACTTAATTTTTGGGGATGTCTTTCTATCTATTGATCATCAAACCCTATGCTCCGTCTGGCAAGGGGTGTAAGTGTAGAAGTTATGGGGCAAGGTTTGAAATCAAGGTATCAGTATGTGCCGAAGGTTTCTTTTTATCAACATCGGCAATCTCGGGCATTATCAGCCCTTTTGTCTCAGTCGTGTATTGTATCAGAACTTAGTCGTATACTCGTATAGCCAATATTAATATTGACTTTACACATTGGGTATCAAGCAATATTGCAAATTGTGTTATGGGGCATTTTTGGGAGTTAAAAATACTGGTAAGGGATCACTTCAAAGAGTTAGCAGGAGTCAGTAATTCCAGTCCATAGATGGAATTACTAACTCTTGGCTCTTACGTGATGATGTAGGAAGGCAGAGCAAGAAATTAAGGCTCAACAACAGACCAAACACAGGTCTTGGTCGACCCAGTTGACCGAGAAAGGCAGATGAATATGTCCGTCGACCGCCCTGTTTGACAGATTGACAATAGAGAAGAAACCCAGACCACCTGGTCGACCGGCCGAGAAATAGAAACAAGACCAAAGAGCTGAGTCCCTTATCTAATTGACCGCCCGGTCAACCGGCAATACAATTTAAATCAACGGTCGGCCGCCCTTCGCATATCAACTATTTTTTGTTCTGTATAGGATTTTGTCTTCAGGTCCAATTTGGATTCTGATTGATTTCATTTTTGTTTATTTGATTGTAGTTTATATAAGTTTCTTAGATAGATTAGAACTCTTTTGTAAGCCTATAAAAAAGTCATTGTATCCTTTATTTTTTAATTCAACTTTGATCAATACAGTTGAGTTTTTCCTCTTAAATTACTCGTGGATTCGAGTTCTCTATCCTTTGCTTGTGGATTCGAGTAAATTGCATATGGATTCGAATATTATTCCTACCTGAAATTTCCTTTCAGGGCTCGCTGGCGCTAGAACGAGATCTAACTGGCGTCTTTGCTTCCTAGTCTGCGTCGATTGGTATCAGAACATGGACATAGGTCCAATGAATGCGCTAAGAGAAAGCAAGTCAACATCGCATATTATGGAGATGGAGTCGTGATTGAGGAAGCAAATGATTCTGACTTTGCCGAAGAACATAGAGATCCTGTAGCTTGAGTAGTTCAGAAATTGCTCTGCAACCAGAAGTTCCCTAACATCATACAACGACAACAAATCATTTATTTAAGGTGTTCGGTCAAGGGCAAGGTATGCAGCCTCATTATTGACAATGGAAGCTTCGAGAACATCATGTCTAAGGCACTTATAGATCATTTAAAGGTAGAGATGAAGCCGCATCATCATTCTTACTCCATCGGGTGGATCAAAAAGGCCCCTCTATCAAGGTAAAGGATCTATGTCATGTTCCTATTCCATTGGCGAATTATATCAAGATTCTGTTGCTTGTGATGTTGACGATATGGACAAGTGTCATATTCTTTTGGAGAGATCATGACAACATGATGTTGATGCTATCCACAAAGTTGAAAAGTACATATTATGTTCACTTGGAAGAGCAAAAAAGTTGCCATGAGGCCAATTCTACCTAGTCCAAAATCTACAAAAGAAAAAGCATTTAAACTCGTATCCATATGCAATCGAGGCGAATCCAGATTTTGGGATCAAACATTTTCTCAAGTTGAGTTTACTAAAGATCTCCAGGTTCATGGTTCAATTGATCAGAACTCGAGAACGAGTTCTTTAAAGATGGAGAACTGACGTAGGAGGGCAGAGCAAGAAATCAAGGCTCAACAACGGACCAAACACATATCTCGGTCGATCACTCAGTCAACCGAGAAAGCCAAATGAAAATGTCGGTCGACCGACTGACAACAGAGAACAATACAAAAGAAACCAAGACCACTTGGTCGACCGGCAATACAATTTTGAACAAGCGGTCGATCGCCCGGTCGACCACCATCGCATATCAGATGTTTTTTGGTTCTGTATAGGATTTTTTTTTTCGGATCCAATTTGAATTCTGATTGATTTCGTTTTTTTATTTTATTTGAATTGTAATTTATGTAAGTTTTCTAGATAGATTAGAACTCTTTTGTAAGCCTATAAAAGACCATTGTATCTTTAATTTTTTTATTCAACTTTGATCAATACAATTAAGTTTTCCTCTTAAATTTGCTCGTGAATTCGAGTTGCTACCCTTTGCTCGTGGATTCAAGTAAATTGCTCGTGAATTCGAGTATTATCCCTACTTAAAAGTTCATTTCTGGCTTCGCTGGCTAGAACGATATCTGGCCGGTTTCTTTGCTTCCTTGTCTGCGTCACCTAAAAGTAAGGTTCTAATTTCATAAATATTTTGTAAAAATCTAAAGATCACCCTAACACACCCCAGTAATGATTACTAACTCTTGTCCTTTTTGGGCATTTAGCAACTCCTGCTAATTCTTATTGCCAAACATAGTCTTATTGGGACCTAAAATAATAGAACATGGTTAACCAACCGCAGATGTTTATTAGATATAATAATGCGAAAATATTGTAAATTGAATGATTAAATGAAGGAATCATGCACCTCAAGGGAACAAAATCAATGCAATATCTTCAATTCTGATGTGATTGCAATAAAAGATGTTTTATAACATAAAATAATGAGGAGCAATGAAGTAATTACATAGAAAGTTTGCTTGTACGTCGATGATTACCAAGATGACAAACCAATACCAAGGAACCTGCGGTATCTCAAAAGTATGGCAAACATTTTTTTCAGCTGAAGTATTACTAGAAGTAACAAAGTAAAGAAAATAAGAATTACCACTAGTTTCTGCCGCCGTAGAGAAGTATTACTAGCGAAAAAAGACTGAGTCAGTGGCGTATCAACACCTTCGAAAGGAGAATGGACATGAACACAAAATCATGAAAACAGCAATGTCTAAGGGGAAAAAAAAATTCTTTGCGTCAAAAAAGAATGCTTGAGAGCAACAAGGGGAATCTTGAGGAGACTTACCCAGATCTGCAATGTATGAGGAAGTGAAGCTGATAACTGCTAGAAAGACGGATAATAGCTGTCCCAGAGACAAAATTAGCACCAGGCTCCATATCTCATTCCTGCACATCCCCATCATTTGATTTATACAAAAAGGACTAGAAACCCAATTTCTGCATGTTTTTAGAGGAGTAATCTACAATGTAAACTTGAAAACAAACATTTTCTTGTTCCTTTTTCTATCTTTCTTTCTTTCTTTGGAGGTACATAAAAAGATTGTTTCTTTTTGTTTTTTAGGTCATTTATTCATATATTAACTCAACCAGTCACGTTCCTTCTGGCAGTAGTCAAGTTGAAACAAAGAGAAAAAAGGTCTGTAATATAATAATTAATACATTTTTCTTGGTACTAGCTGCACTCAAGAATATTAATGAAAGTTGTGCGTGAATGTGAAATTAGTAAACTATGGATGCTTAAGGCTGGATTAGGTGTTCTTGTATTTTGCTTCAAGTTGCTGTCATTGGCATTTCAACAAACACATGCAGTGCGTGCCACAACAAGTAACAGATCAAAACAAGAATGAAGAAACAAAACAAGTTCTAACCTGATACAGGCTTGTAGCCCGTGAAAGAATCCTCGACCTTGAGAGCGAACGCTCTCTTGGACTCCCTATTGCCAGCAACATCGGAGAGCACCAGGAGCTCCTCGTCGTCTCCCATGTGCTCATCGGACAGCAAGCTTGTCGCCTGAAGAAATGAGAGGGGAGGAGAAGAGAGGAGCGGGTTTTTTTTTTTTTTTGAACAGCGGAATGTAATTTGGGAAAAATTGTGTTAACAGAGTGGAGTGAAATAGAGCTAGAGAACCTCTTTAAATTTGGAGACTACATTCATATCGTAATAATAAATGTGCAGTCAATAATGTTGGTTTGTATGGAAAGCATACGAGAGCTTCATCTAGCAAGTGTGAGGTATTCTGTAAGAATCATTAAGTGAATGAAAAAGAAAGCAATCACAAAAGCAAAACCAAACTTGTAGACTTTAGGGGTGGCAGACGGGTCGCGACCCGCCAGACCCGACCCGACCCGACCCGGAGTTAGCGGGTATGGGTTTGGGCTAATTGGGTTTGGGTCATAATCGGGTCGACCCATCTGACCCGATTATTAAATGGGTCGGGTCGACCCGAACCCGCCAGACCCGCTTGACCCGCCAGACCCAATTATTCTTTCTCCTCCTCGACCTCCTCCCCTGCGATCTCCTCCACCGCCGCCACCGCCTCTTCCCCTTGACCTAAATTAAATTGTTAAAAAATATGCGTGAGCCCAATTTCAAACATGTGACCTCTAGTGTATGAGTTTAGTATGATGACCAAACATATCACTAAACAATTTAGTAAAATAGCGTAAAGAAATTGTATTTAAGGCTTAATAATCGGGTCAAATGGGTCGGGTCGGGTCGACCCGATTAAGTCTGGGTCGGGTCTGGGTCTGAATTTTGACCCATATAATAAACGGGTCGGGTCGACCCGACCCGATTATTATATGGGTCGAGCAGTAATTGGGTCGGGTCGACCCGACCCGACCCAATTGCCACCCCTACTTGTAGTAGTGTAGTCCGTAGTGTGCCAGGTGAAGTGATAAAAATTAAAAAAAGGCGGTTGTACTAAATTAAATTAGAGAACCTACTTTATCTTCTTGTGTTTACATTTATTTCTTCGTAGGCCTCTCTGTTCACAATATAATACATCAACCACCTTGTATGCTATTGAGTAGGGCTGAGCATTCGGTTCGGTTCACCGCCAACCGAACCAAATTGAACCAAACTGCATTGTTCGGTGCGATTTGAGATGACGTTCAGTTCGGTTCTGATTTTCTTGGGAAGCGGTAAACCGAACCGAACCGCTCCTCCCCAATCTCCCCCTGCCCCCTCCCCCGACCTCCCCCCCTTCTCCTCCTCCTCGCTTGGGACTCGCCACCGATCGGCTAAAACTGCACTGCACCGCATCGTGCGATTTCAATTAGGTTACAGTACCTTAGCAGTGTTATAACAAATCAACTCTCTAATACCAATTGTTACTCTCAGGATCGACGTGTCCGAAACTTGACAATATGATCAATACTTGCAAAAGAAAACTATTATAAAGCAAACTAACAATACGTACATAAAAGAGTAATAAGAAAGAACATGTTTAACGTGGTTTGACCTAAACTTGGCCTACATCCACGGGAGAGAAATTGAGAGAGTTTATTAATAACTTGATACAAAGAGGTCTAACTTTCCCCTTGATGCAACAAGAGTATTCACCTTCCTCCTTAATCTTTACAAGAGTATTATCTTATCTCTATGCACATTTACCTTGCTCTCTCTTTCTTGGCTTTCTTTCTTTGATCTCCTTGGTGTTCTCTAACTTTTTCTTTACGAGATTAGATTTAGATCAGTTTGATATTAATGCTGGGTTACAACCTTATTTATAGGATTTTACAAAACAACTCATATTTGGACTATGAGATGATCTTGGCCATTGGATGCTTGAAGAATCTTGATTAATTCTATTAAGAGTTGATCTCCTTAATTTAAAAGAATTCTAGACCCCTTAATCTTTAAAAACAAACCCTTCATTGATTAAAAACTGAGACCTATTCGTACTCCACCAGAAAGGAAACTGGCGCCTGAAAAGGAAACTGATTATGCTTTAGAAAATGCCTCGTATAGTCATTGTTTTAATGTCGGCCGACATTTCGTTTTCAGACCATCACTGCCACGACATCCATGCCCTCGTTACAAATTGCGTTTTGAAAAATATCGACTGAAATTGCGGGAAAATCCCCGATATATCGGCGGAATATTGCGCCCGCAATACTCAATGTCGTTTTAACATATGTTAATATATCGGGTTGAGTCTTTAATTTTACCCGATCCAAACTCGTTCAAAACAGTGAAAAAAGTTTGCCCTAAAGGCTAAAAGGCCCTCTCCTCTCTTCGACTCTTTCTGAAGAAAAAAAAATTGTCGAGGAGAGCAGCGCGGCGACCTCGTCTCCGATCTCTCCAATCTTCAACCTCGAAGGCTTCCCTCCACCCTCCGAGGGCTTCCCTCCATCCTCCGGTGCTTCCTACCGCAACGATCTCGAAGGCTCGAAGCCTCGAAGGCTCTCCACCTCCCTCTGTTCTCCGAAAGTTCCTTCGTCTGATGAAGGCTCCAACTGCAGCAACCTCGAAGACTTCCAACTGTAGCAACCTTGAAGGATTCCCTCCGACTCTCGAAGGCTTCCCTCTAACCTCCGACCTCTGACCTCAAGCCTCGTGGAGACTGGTGAGTTCATTTCATTTTTTGTTTCGTTCTTCTTTCTTTTGTTCTTCTTCCTCTTCTTTTTTCTTTGTTGGGTATTAATTGAAGGGTTTGCTGATTTACAGTCACAATTATAATCACAATCACAATCACAATCACAATCACAATTATATTTTGAGAGTTTTGCTGAATTTTGCTGGATTTTGTTGCTGATTTTTTGCTGATTTTGTTGCCGAAATTTGTTGAATTTTTTTACTAAATTTTGTTGTTGCCTGTTGAGTACTTGGTGCGATTGAACTGTTGGGGGTGCTTGCACTGTAGAACTGAACTTTATTGAAGGCCCATTGAAATAACTCAATGAAGAAACTTTGGTCATATTGCTTCTCGAGCTGATCGGGCTAGGATGCTCCTTAAACTGGGTACTCGTTCTCAGGTTGAGCATGTTGACCCTCAGTGATTCAGTGTGGGGAGGTTATCTCCTCCCATCAAGCTTGTGATCTGTTGAAGGAGGTTACCTCGGAGGAGATTAAGGAGGCACTGTTCGGTATTGGGAATGATAAGGCCCCGGGTCCGGATGGATATAGTGCACTCTTCTTCAAGAGAGCATGGGATATTATTGGTGTTCAGTTCTGTGATGCTGTCAAGGAATTTTTCTTATCAGGATATCTTCTGAAGCAAATGAATCACACTTTGATTGCTTTAGTGCCTAAATCTGCTCATGCTAATTCTGTGAGTGATTTTAGGCCTATTGCCTGTTGTAATGTGATCTATAAGGTGATTTCTAAAGTTCTGGCTGCGAGGCTGCGACCTGTGCTTGGTGGAATTATTGATACTTCGCAATCTGCTTTTGTGGAGGGCCGGAGTATGATTGAAAATATTCATTTGGTCCAAGAGTTATTGCGGAAGTATAACAGGAAGAGGGTATCCCCGAGATGCTTGATTAAAGTGGACCTCCGGAAAGCATATGATTCGGTCTCTTAGGAATTCCTTTCTGAGGTGATGACTGACCTTAAGTTCCCAGACAGATTTATTGGATGGATTATGCAATGTGTAACCTCTCCATCTTATTCTCTTGGCCTGAATGGAGGGATATGGGGGATGTTCAATGGGAAGAAGGGATTGCGACAGGGTGATCCTTTGTCTCCTTTCTTTTCTTATCTGCATTGAATATCTGTCGAGGAGTCTAAGGGTGAGTACAAACAGTTTGGGGTTCAAATTTCACCCTAGGTGTGGAAAGCTTAGGTTGTCACACCTGGCATTTGCTGATGATCTTATGCTCATGGCTAGAGGGGACATTCCTTCTGTCAGTATTATTATGGATAGCCTCAGGGATTTTGGTTTAAAATCGGGCTTGTGTGCTAACTTGCTCAAGTCAAGCCTCTTTACGGCGGGAGTATATGGAGAGGAACTTGTTCAATGAGGCAGTTGACTGGTATCCCTGTTGGTGTGATGCCTTTCCGTTATCTCGGTGTCCCGTTGGCGGCTCAGAGGCTACAGTTGGTCCATTTTGCACCTTTTGTTGATAAAATAACTATGTATATCAACTCTTGGGTGGCTTCCAGCCTTTCTTTTGCGGGTAGAGCTGAGCTTATCAGATCAGTGCTACAAGGAGTGGATTGCTTCTGGCTATCTATTTTTCCGATTCCAGGTGCTATCATAGAGAGGGTAACTCGGCTGTGCAGGAATTTCTTATGGCATAAGCGCCATCATCCGGTTCTTGGAAATCCATGTGCTTGCCAAATCGGAAGGTGGATTGGGATTCCGAGATCTAAAACCTGGAATGATTCCCTGCTAGCAAAATCCTTTGGAACATTCACAAGAAAAAAGACACTTTATGGGTGGGTTGGGTGCATCATATCTACCTTAAAGGGGATATCTCTGCTTGGGAATGGAAATGTATAAGGGATGATTCCCCATTGATCAAGAGGCTAGTTGCGATACGTGATATAATATGCCTTGTAGAAGGGTCCGTTGAGGCGGCAAAGAGGAGATTATCCTCTTGGGCGGTAGGTGAGCGGATGTGCATATCGCTCGGATATGAGTTTTTCCGATATAAGGGTTCCAGGCTAGCTTGGACAAGCTCAGTTTGGAATTCGTATGTCACACCAAAGCATGCTTTTACTCTTTGGCTTGCAGCGCGGAAGAGGCTACCTACAAAAGATAGATTGACCTTTCTTCAGGTTGATGAATCGTGTGCACTCTGTGTTGGTAATAAGGAAATGGCAGATCATCTATTCTTTCAATGTTCCTTCTCTGCTATGGTTGGAGATGCATTAGAGACTGGCTAGGTATCTCTCGGGGGATGTCAACTATATCTAGTGCTCTTAAGTGGATAAAGAAGGAGGCGAAGGGTTCCAGTGGAAAGCAAAAGCTAAAAAGGTGGCCCTTGCTGTACTGTTTATCATATTTGGAATGCCCGCAATATGAAAATTTTGAAGGTCAGGCCCAGGAGGTGGTTTCTACTGTATTCAAGATTAAACTGCACATCTATAGGACTATATTCACTTTGGATCCAAATGACACGGTGGAGTTTTGAGGAGTCTGGAATTATGACAGAAAATCTTGACTATCAGCAGTTTTAGTCGACTAATATGGGTTTTTAGTCGACTTCATTCAAGTATAGTCGACTAATTTTTGGGCATAGTCGACTCCTGTGGCAACAGAGAAGACGGATACAACCAGATCAACTTTTTAGTCGACTTGACTCTTTGGTTAGTCGACTTGGTGAAATTATAGTCGACTGGGCTTTCTGACCTAGTCGACTACTTCTTCTTGGAATAGTCGACTCCTGTGGCAACAGAGAGGACGGATACATCCGGATTAACTTTTAAGTCGACTGGACTTTGTGATTAGTCGACTTGTAGGAAATATAGTCGACTAGGCTTTCTAATCTAGTCGACTTGGCATGTATAGTCGACTAGTCTTCTGACTTAGTCGACTATAGCTGTATAGCCGGTTTGGCTTTATCTCTGTATATATGGTTTTGATAAATAAAATTTACATTCTCCAAAAAAAAAAAGAACATTGACTTGAAAATGGCAATGAATTTGGTCAGTAAACTTATCTGAAAATGATACTCACTTCTGAACTGAAATTGAGTTAATTGAGTAAATGAGTTTTTCTTTAAAATAACATTTATTTCTAAATTTTAGTTTGAACTGAAATTGAGTAAAATGAGAAAATTAGTTGATTCAAGTTCGATTCTAATGTGTTTATTATATTTTCTGATAAATAGGACTATAGGAGGATGTCTTCTTCCAAAGCTTCTAATGCGATGTCAATGCCATTGAAGGGTGGTACTGATCCCTGTTGGGAATATGGAGAGAGGGTGTTTGAGAAAAGTACAAATTCAGTTCGGTGTAAATTTTGCAATCAAGTATAGTGCAGGTATTAGTCGTTTGAAACAACATTTAGCAGGAATAAAAGGAAATTGTAAAGAGTGTAGATTAGTTCATGAGGATGTGAAGAAAAAGTGAGAGAAATTTATCAGAAATTTCAAGAAAAGAAAGATATCAAGAATGCTCATATGCAAGCTTTATTAGATGATGTGCATGTTGGGGAGGAAGATGAGTACGATGAGATCATGAAAATGGAAGAGGGGTCTTCGTCTCAAAGTAGCTTATTCAGATCTCTGAAGCCCAAGTGTAAATGACCGATTGATAGGTTCGCTACCCGCACTCCGGAAGAGTTGGCCAACATTGCTAAAAGTACAAAACAAAATGTCTTAAATGCTAAAGTAAAGAAGAAGGCAAGAGAGGATGCGGTGAAGTACATAGCTAGGTGGTTCTATGAAGCCGGAATTGCTTTCCATACCGCTACATTACCATCTTTTTAACAAATGTTGCAAGCTATTGGAAAGTATGGAGTTGTTATGGAACCCCCAACCCCTTATGAGTTAAGTGAGACTTTTCTTCAAAGAGAGGTAGAGGAGACGAAAGAGAATCTTAAAGGATTCAAGGAGAGTTGTGCATTTAGCGGATGCACACTTATGACAGACGCATGGTCAGATCGGAAACACAGAAGTATAATAAATATTGTTGTGCATTGTCCAGCGGGAACCGCATTCTTACTTTCTCAAGATGCATCGGCCGAGAAGCATGATGAAACTTATATTTATAATTTTGTGGATAAAGCAATTGAAGATGCAGGGGAGGAGAATGTAGTGCAAATTGTCGCGGATAATGCTTCGAACAACATGGCCGCTACAAATATGCTAAAATTAAAGAGGTCTAACATCTTTTGGACAAGTTGTGCTGCACACACCGTTAATTTGATGGTAGGAGATATTGCTAAAGTAAAGCCCATCCGAAATGCAATTCTAAGGGCGAAGAATGCGACAGTTTATATTTATAGCCACACCATCACGCTTAGCATAATGAAGGAGTTCACGGGTGGAGAGATTGTTAGACCCAGGGCCACTAAATTTACAACTGCATATCTATCTTTGCATTCCATGTGGGAAAAGAGGAAAGAGTTGAAGCAAATGTTTACTTCTACAAAGCGGATGAATCTTTCACTTTCTAACAAGGATGCGGGAAAGAAGGCATATCTAAAAATAATCATAGTAGATACTAGATAAAAGTAAATAGTAATTACAAACTTATTTTTTTGTAGGTTGCTGAAATTATTGCGAGTAATAAATTTTGGGACAATGTTGATCTTACTCTCAAATATTTTTCTCCATTGGTAAAAGTTCTTCGAAGAGTTGATAGTGACAAGCCATCCATGAGCTTTCCATATGGTGATCTAGACAATGCAAAGAGGAAATTGTAAGAAACATCAACCATTAAGAGAAGAAAGTTATTCCAATATGGAAGCTTATTGATATAAGATGGAATGACAAGTTAAAAAGACTTTGCATAGAGCAGGCTACTACTTGAACCCATATTTCTATTATGAGAAAAGGGAAGCTACTGAAAAGGCCGGCATATTCATGAATGGATTTGTCGAGTGCATGCACATGTTTTATCCAAATGACCCAGAAAAGGTGGAGAAGATCGGCGAGCAAATGGCTATGTATCAACACCAAAGAGAATCTTTTGGGAGAGATCTTGCAAAGAATGGAGCTAAAAATTCTAATCTCAACCCAGGTAAATATACACAAGTGACAACACACTACAAGTTTGAAGTTTTACATATTAATATTACTAGCTATTTTAATTTTCTAGTTAATTGGTGGAATTTTTATGGGACCGATACTTTTGAATTAAAGGAAATGACGATGAGAGTTTTGAACTTGACAACTAGCTCTTCCGGTTGTGAAAGGAATTGGAGCACGTTTGAGATGTTATTGCAATTTATATATTATTACATTGCAAACAATTATTCTTTTTGAAATTTCTATTTAGTAGTTACTCATTTATATTGTGTTGAATCCTTCTTTTTTGTAGATTCACACAAAGAAGAGAAATAGGTTAAGTCATAAAAACTTACGTGACTTGTTTTTGTCAAGTTCAATGCTAGGCTTAGGAACAAGCTTACCTTGAAAAATAGAGATCATTTATGTGCTTATGATGATGAAGAAAGGGTCACAGATTGGTTGGTGCCGCCAAAGCGGAATGGTGGACCTCATATCAATAATGATGACGAATTGTTTCCCGGAGAAGGATTGAGTTGGAGGCAAGTTAACAAAATCTATGAAAGCTAATCCGAAGAGAAGAAAAAGTGTAAGAACAAAAACTTACAAGAGAGAAAAAAGGAACAAAAGGAGCATCATCATCAAAAGAAAAATCAAAAGAACTGACAAAGGAAGAAGATGAAGAAGATTTTCATCAACAGAATCATCATCATCGGAGGAGCTAAAAACTGACATTCCTTTGGAGGAGGAGGATTTGTCGGAGTCTGAGCGTGGAGAAGCTTGATAATGGATGAATTACTTATTTAATTTGGTCTTAGATTCTTGGTTTTGAAATTTGCATGAGATACAATTATTGAATTGTAACTTTTAAACACTTGAATCTTGTTTGATTAGTTGCTTGCTTCTAGCCTTCTGGCTTCAAACTAGATGGTTGGTTTTCTATATTATGTTTTTATAATCTTTTAAATCAATTCATGATTGAATGATCAAAACATAGATTGAATATTAACTTTTCAGTTCTTTATATTATTTCTTTGGTTGATTATATATCTATTGATCTATGTTTATATTTTGTAGGTTGGACATTCGATTGGTTGGTCTTGAAAATTGGAGCAATTGAGAAATTTCTACAATGGGTTAATGAGTATATGCAAAATATTAAGGTAAGTATACTTAATTTAAGAATATTTATATACTTTTGCATAAGTTGTGTATATATTGCCTTGATAAAAAATTTAAGATTACATTATTTAAGACATTTAGGATATATATTTGTTATTAGTCATGATGTCCGAAATTTACTAGATGTCCCCGAAATATCTCCGAAATCCAAAATCTAATTACGACATCCGATATTTCTCCGATATCCGACATTTAAAACACAACGTATAATCGACTAGTCCTGAAGGCTAGCCGGACTAGTCGACTAGTCCTTCCAATTAGTCGACTAATAGGTTTATTAGTGACTACTGTAAACTGTTTCCTCTTTGTATCATGCTTATGTAGCTTTCCCAGTCGATTACTAATCGACTAGGCTTGTGTTAATCGACTAATAGACCTTATAGTCGACTAATCAGTACCTGCATGCTTTGCTTCTTCTTGCTTCAAACCATCATCTTCTCCAACTCGATTGGATCTTCTTGGACCATCATCTCCTCTTGAAATAAGGCAAAATCCTAACAAGCAGTGCGGTGCGGTTTCAATTTTTTGAGCAAAAACCGCACCGCAGATTGCACAACTCTACTATTGAGAAAACATATGATATGATACCAATTTGTTGCGATCATGATCGGGGTGTTACGAACCAGAAGCGAGACGCCGAAGCCCTTAGACCTTTCCATTGATCATCAAGCGCACAATATTGTATCAAGCACAGGGCAAAAAAAAAACAGAAGGCATAACAATATATTTGGTTCAGCCAAACCACGATCTACACATACATGAAGAACATTAGGAAAGAGATATTGTAATAACACGAGTATGAGAGAGTAATCACACAGTCCAACCCTCTTATCTCAATGCAAGCACAAAAATTAACCACATACATCAATGAAATCTCCTTTCTCATGGTAAATCAATCACCTATTAGTACCGAATATCTTTCTTAGCTTGACCGACAATAGTTATTTACTGCTCTCTCTTCTCGATCATTCTCTCTCTTTATTGATCTACATCTTTCTATCTATAGAATTCTCTAAACATCTCAGTCGTCAATCTGGAATAATTTTGATAGCCTAAAATATTGAGAAAATTCTTACTCGTTGATCTGAAAAAAGTCAACTCATTGTGAGAATCTCCTGAAAATAAGACACTTTCACAACAAGGTCTATGATGAAGTTGATACACAAAATTATCCAAAAATGTTTTGTTACATGCTCAAATAACTGATATCAAGAGTTAATATAGCCATATAGGTGAATGGTCTTTCATTGTATTTGAGAGATCGGAACTGCCCTCCTCTGCTATTATGCATTGATTCTTCGTCTTCATAACATTTGGAGCTAAGTAGTATTGCATCTAAGATTTGTATTATATGTTTCCATTCTCTTGGAGCTCACTTGAATTAAATACATTCCAGGAACTTCAAAAAATTTTATGCTTTTATACATGAAATGTCCATTTTAAGCATTACAATCTCCTCTCAAATCATTTGATAACGAGTAGCAGGTTAAGAGCTGATAAGAAAATTATCAGGGAGCTTCTCGATAGCTGCTTCTTTGTCTCAACCTTTCAAAATTATGCATTGTGCTTTTATTTCAGATGCCAATGTTTACATTATTTTCCATAGATTTTCAGCATAATAATCTGTCTTAATTTGATTGATGTGTCATATTTTTCAGCCAGCTAAACCTTCAGCTTGATCTGTTGAACTCTCTTCAGGTAGCGATTCATACTGAATAGTTTCTTCCTCATCAGTTTGAGAAGTAGTATCCCTGTAAACACAAACAAAAGAAGAGTAAGACTGGAATCAAATTTCAAAGAAATTGATTCTACACTCTGATTTGCAGTAGATAAAATAAATTTTTGACTATCGGGGACAAGTCATGGTACTATCTTTTTCATGAATTTGTAAGCATTGTGAATCAACTTACTTCAGCGAGTACATGATCAGTCCAGCAGCAACAACAGCGAATGCAAGATAGTACAGACAACCACCTGTATTGTATTTTGTAAGCGCATAATGAGAACGTATAACTAATTTGAAATCGACAACAAATCATAGTGAAGATTGAACCTGTTGTTTGTAGAAAAAGATGCGAATAACCACTGCCCACATGTTAGATGTCAAGAGGGAGAGATTCAATAATGTGGCTCCACTCATCTGCATGCAAGGCGATATGCATTAGCAGTCAGTGCTTACAGTACTTAAGTTTAAATCATGTCCTTTTTAAGTCAAGAAGAATGTATGCAGCACTATAGTAGAGATTGCCGTATCTCACTGTTTGGAGTCAATAATGTTTCCATTACTACCAAAAAGCAACTATCGACAACTTGAGTTTAACAATGAGAAGAAAGAATATCTCCCACTTTATTATTTCTTGGCTATTTCTACAGTGATTTTCTGATTACATTATTAAGTACACTACAAAAGAGGTTTCTTTCAGGGCTAACATATCTTTTAGTGGTATTTTGTAATCATGTAGAACTTGCTTAAGTACCAAAATCATGCATGTTTGTTGAAGAGTGTGACCAACTCTTAAAAGACAAACTTTGGCATGAGAGTGGGGTGCGAGTACAAACCTTGAGAATAAAAGGGACAACACTATAAAACAGAAATGTGGCTGCTGCAAAGCCAGCGAAAAGAGCTATCTGACAAAATAAAGCGGTGAACACGTTAGTTTCTTGAACCCAAGAAATATGAGAATATATTTTTGAGATAAGGAGATGAGAGAATATGCGTTTCTAGAAATGGTTTGATGCAATGCCTAACAAAACTCATCAGTTCATAATATACAACTTGATGATTCTGTAAACTTCTCTTTGGACTAACACATGAAGTTAATTGTAGTTGGTAGAACTGTTGGTGCAAATCATCAAGCTAAAATTGGAATGTAGCTACATGTTAAGAAAAAAACCTAGTTAATAAATGCTTTAAGTTCAGAAGAATGCAGTTTCTGATGGAGATATTATATATGGCGAAGCTTAAATTTATAGCTGGGTTCTAGCTCAAGCCATGAGGGAAATTCAACCTAAGGAGAGTAACTTGAGCATAACCCCACACCAACACAATAACAACAACAACTAAGCCATTTGTCCCAAGTATTTGGGGTAGGCTACATGAACCAAAAGAGAATTACACCGGATCGGGCACATGGATCAGCTTTCTCCACTCATTCCTATCGAGCAATATGCCTTCACTAAGACTTTTAGTCTCTATATCTTGTCGTATTACCCCTCCACACCAACACAATGAGTAAAGAAAAGGTTGACGTCAGTAAAGAAAATTACTTACCGTCATTGGAGACCACTTGATTGATGTGACATCCTTCCTTTCAAATATTGATCTAAGAGTGTTACGGATATAATATGTACACAGGGATTCAGAAATTTTTCCTTAGGTATGCACATAAACATTAAGTAAAACAATCGCATTTTAGCAATTGGGAATTCTGGCTTCCATACAAAAAGTGCAGAAAAGTTGTATTAGAAATAGATGCTAAATTAAACTTCTGAACTTAATCAAACAAATGAAAGGATACATCTCACACACACTAATTAGCACACCGAAGACACCAAGCATAGCAACTACTTCAACTTGGTCTTTCTTCTTGACACAAAACTCCTGGATAGAACAAGAGACAACATTCAAAAGATCTACTTTGAATAAATTTGATTCAGTAATAAATGCAATGGAAATATTTTAGAATGAAAATCATTGATAAAAATATGTTACCTCTCCAACATTGCTTAATGCATAAAAAAATGTCCCTGCAGTAACTAATATATCACCCAAAACGGTCTTCCTCCCATCTACGTGGCAAAATTTTCTCAGTAATTACTTGGAGAACATAAAAGGTTATATGGCGCTTACAGATTTTCCAAATATATTTTGTCACTTGATATATGCATGTTTAGCAAGAGTCTTATGAGACGGGAAATCAATCATTATCTTATGCCATCTGTTCACTATGAGGGAAAAGACTAAAAAAAACACTTTCAGTTACAATATTCTATCCTAATGAACTATATTTCTTCGGTAAATGTTTTCAACTCTAATACAAGATGAAACTACCAGTGTTTTAAGATTGTAGTGTACTGTCAGGTAAAAGAAGCTGTACCTCCACTGGATACCCCTGTATCTGAAAGAAGTGCCAACACAAGGCCGAGCACACAGATAGCCGCACCGAAGAATTGCCATAGGGAATAACGTGTCCGCATAATGAACCAGGTGAGTATCATTACCCATGGTATAGTCCAACAGTTCAGTAGCGTCACACTTGTAATGGATGAGTACTGAAATGCCTTTATGACTACATTGCAACACCCGTGTCATTCAAACATTTCATACTGGAAAAGAAGCATAAATTCCAAGGAAATAGAGTGGCATTTGCTAGAAACACTGGAGCATATATATGTTATAATTGAGAGAAGTAGGAAAACTAAGTGAAATCAAATGAAGAGGGAAAGGAAAATATGAAGAGTTTAGATTCATAATCTTCCTTTTTTGTATGACAACATACAAATAAAGTCACAATGCATTTGCCGTCACATATAAACCTGTAATTGGAATGTTCAGTCCTCTTATTCCAAGTGTTTCATAATTTTCATGTGACAGATTAACCATATAATTTTGATGATACCTTACCATATACATTTGCTAGATAATAACACTAAGATCTTGAAAATTGAATTGTGCAATGTGGGGACTACAGCTCTGAGAAGGAAAAAAAGGGGGAAAAAAAGGGTTGTTGCAGTATCTCCAATTGTGATATTATTCATACAATTCTATTATAAACGGGGAGAATAAACGAAGTAATTACCTAGATAATTTCCCTGTACGTCGACAAAGGCCAACATGATATAACAATACCAGGGAACCTGCAGATCTTTCAAATGTATTACAGACTATACATCAATAAAAGCAATGTAAATTAGTACATTGTAGCCAGAAATTTCAGTTAGAGGAATTTAGTAGAAGAGAAAGGATTACCAGCAGTTTCTGCCTTCGGTAGAGAAATGTGGAACCATAGACAACAGCCAGGGAGAGGTATGTGAAAAGAGACTGACTGAGTGGTGTATCAACACCTTCAAAATGGAGAATACCCATGGAGTTAAAATACCCAAAACTCATGAAAATTACAAATAGTAAACATAGCTTATTTCTATCAAAAAACAGAATGCAAGAGATCTATGAGTGTATGACACGTAAAGGGAATTTAATTTTAGGAGGCTTACCAAGATCGGCTATATAAGAGGAAGTGAAGCTGGCAACTGCCATTATGAGAGAAATCAACTGCCCCAAGAGCAACACAAATGCCAGTCTCCATATCTCATTCCTACTCATTCCCATGAGAAAAGAGAGACTTAGGACTAACTGTGCTTTTAGCCTTAGCTTTTGCACACGAAGATGAGTTTCAGGACATTGGTCTCTGCTCTTTTGAAGCGGCAAATTCAGCCAACAACCACTGGCACTCACCAGTTGGACTCTGAAGAGAAATCTTTTGACTTGAAGATGACTAGTTTTGAAAGTAAACCGTTGGAAAATAACAATTCTTATCTCTTGGGAGAATATGAAAATGGCTGTTTGTTTGAGAGTTGGCTAAAATATGAAAAATGTCACCATCGTTACTGCGTTTATAGTTAGTTGGCATCTTGTCACGTTGCTTAACACTACACTTACCAGTCAACGAGCCATCAAAATTTACTCTTAACATAATGTGACATAAGATTTCC